>JABSTQ010008589.1:0-48157 GCA_013358835.2 Ixodes persulcatus | reverse complement strand
TTGTTTTACGTTCCGAAAGCAACATTACGTTTTTTTTGTTTTTTCCTGCCGGCACCTTTGATCAGAAAAACCTTTCAGCCGGCTCGAAAAGGTGTTGATATTATCTGTTAGCCTGGCGACTCGTCAGTCGCTCAATCAGGTGTGAACACGCCAGTCGCTTGTCGCTAGTCGCTCCAGCGACTGTCCCAAGTCGCAAGTGTGAACGGGCCTTGAGAGAAGTAAAATATCATGGAATTTTGAGGGGCTTGAAAAAAAACAGGTTTTTTTTTTTCATGTCTTTTTCAGAAAAATACAAAAAATTAAAGAAAAAAAAAGACGATTGCGCAAGAGCTATGAAAACCCCAATACATTTATTTCGTTAACACTGAAAATAATTAAATTGTTACATTACTGCACCACAAAAGTCCCAGGCTCCGGCAGAGCTTCCGGTTTCTAAATCCAGGTACGATTTCACGTCAAGGCATTGATTTCACATCAGACCGCCAAGACTGACATTTATATCAATCCGTGTCCGATAATTCCGGTTCATTTCCTCTTGACGGGGCAATGCTTCGCTACGCAGCGGACGAAGCCTCCCGAACATTCAAGTTGGAGTGCACGTGTACAAGTTTTTTCACGCGATACCCTGGGACCCTGTTGAGTAGCTTGGTGCGCACATTTCCAAACTCGGACCAGTTTCTTTCACATGCCGCGGAAGAAGCGGGAATCTGCAGTACGCGAAAGGCGAGGGAACTCAAGGGTTGGTTGAAGCAAAGCCCTTGCCACCACGTGGATGGATCCAGATGCTTCGCAGACTGCATAACTCCTTCTTTTGACCAAATTCCCATGCAGATTCTGTATTCTGCGACGTTAGACAGAAGTTTCCCGACGTTTAGCGAGAGGTGGACGTCGCCGTCGCCGGCGCGCGGCAGCGTTTCACAGTTTGAGAGCTCTGTTTTTTTTTTTTGTTCTTTTTTTTCCAATTTTATTTTGGCTGAAAATAAAAACGACAACAAATACTGTTTTTTTTTCCCGAAATTTTTAATGTTTTTTCAACTGCTTACGTCTCTACTCGCGGTAAACTTTTGTTTACATTCTTCACTCCTATTACGAAATATTCCTTTAGGGCCTCCTTTTTTGATACTTTACGGTGATGGCACTTCGTTATATTGAAATATCCGCAAAAATGACTTCGTTATATGAGGCTAAAACACATGGTGTTCTATGCCCAAGAAGTTATAAAAAATGTGGTATTATTATAATTATTATTATTTCTTTTTTTGTTTACATCGAGGTTTAACTGTATTATGCTGCAGACAGAACTTTAGGTCTTATTAGGATTGCACAGCGACCGAGCTAAGACTGATGATCTGCTCACGACGATAAATAATTTTTGGCAGCACCAAATGGACTTTTCACTCTTTTATATTAGTTGTAATGGCTTCTAGCTTGCTGCACATTGACTAAGTACGCACTTAGCCTCCCCCGTACAGTCGGCAACCCAAACCTGGCTTTCCCCCCATGCACCCTCGGAAATAGTCTCATCCATTTAGTTCAGCAAAATTTCGCCAACAACAATCTTTTTTTTTTTCAGTGTTATTGTTATTTGTAAAAAAGAAATGTATGTATCGTCAAATGCCTTAACAAAACAAAAATATTCCAAGAAAACAAAAAAAAAAAAAAAAAAGCTCGCCCCCACAGGGGATCGAACCCGCGTCCTTTTGCGCAGAATGCGGACGTCTTACCACTACGCCACTCCGACAGAGCTGTAACGACCGCTTATATGGCCGCTCGGTGGCTTCACTCATACTCTAGCGACCAAGCGGAGAAACATCTGGCGCTGAAAGCGCCACTAAAGTAGCACGACAGCTTTTATTTTGAAGTTAGATTGCTATATCTTCAAAATAAACAATTTTTCCCCTTGAAATAACATTTTTACAGTTGTTTTATACTCAATGCCGCATGTTTCTGCCACTGCAGAGCTACTTTGTTGTACTTATGAAGCCAAGGCAATCCAATACCTTGGCACATGTTTACATTCGGACACGAACGTAAGTACTCGCGCTTTGACAGCTTTCAGCCGTGAATCTAGCTATCCGTGGCGTTTTCAATACGCTTCCACTATACCGACCGGGGTCGCGGTCACCGAGTGCGACTGACGCAGTTCTCGAGCGGGCGGCGGCGTCGAAGACTCGATCAACGGCGATGTCGTCGGCGCCGCCATTGGCAGTGGTATTTCTTTGGGGCGCGTTTGCGAGGAAATCTACTAAAGTTGAGGCTTGGGCGAGTTGGTACATACTTCGGAATTAAAAACAGCGCGAAAAGACGAGGACCAGACGAAGAAGTAACACGGACGCTGCGCTGCGTCCGTGTTGCTTCTTCGTCTGGTCCTCGTCTAATCAGCTGTTTGAATTCCGAGGAAACCTACTTTGGGGCCCGTTCCCGAAGCCCAAGCCTAATGCTCGTTTTGGGTGTGCGCATGCGCAGTGGCGGCGATGGTATTTCTTTGGGTTTGCGGACATTTTTCCTAACGACACATGGCGGGCTTCCGCGACCTAGAAAGGCAGCTCGAACTGCTGACCATGCCCCCTCCCACTATATAGGATTGTCCCTGGGTGTATTCCATTGTATTCTGAAACGGTAAGTGCGCCGCCTAACTCTCAAAGTTGAGCAGCAAATGTCCTTAGCTGTCAGTGGCTCAGAGGCACCTAGACACTGGCTAATACGGTACCAATCTTTTTTCATTGGGGTACATATTTTTTATTGAACTTTTTACCGATGTGTAATGAAACAGCCGGTAGAATCAAGAGTTCTCTGTGAGGTTTGAGCCATGAGCAGCGCTAGCGCTGCTCTTTCTTCTGGGCATTAGGGAGTGCTGACCTGTGCCTCAGGCTGACAGAAAAAAGTTCTTTTATTCTGTTGGAACATGATGGAAATTGTGTGTGGGTAATACAAGAGCATGCAAAATGAAGATACCTGACTCAGAAATTAGACTTTTATAGTTTGGCTAAGGTAGATTGTACGTCTCACAAAGTGCATTGCAATACCTCGAATGTATTTTTACAGCTACCACCGTTTCCACATCCTGGATGATGGAAGTACATAAATTGGTCCCAGAATGATGGTTGGTCAGGAAAGGGAATGAAATAATTTCGTACTGTCCACCACACAAGCAGCAGTACCAAGTGCTAGCTGCAATCCGACAGAAGGAACAAATCACGAGGGCTTGGTCTAACCACCCAATCAAGATCAATCACTGCTGCGGTAAGCATGCACTTCTTTTTTGATTTCAGCTGATATTTGGAATTATTCCTTTTTATGCAGCCACCCTACAGCCTGCTATAACATAACATAGATGCAGCATAGCATAGATGCAGCTGCGAACACATAGAACCTGGACTCCGGCTGGCCAGATCCAACCAGACTTGTACGTAATCCGTTACAAGTAACGAAATTACTTGTAATCCCTTACATTTATCGGTATTTAGTAACGGAATAATTACATGTTTTCTAGAGTAATTTTAAAGTAATTCCCTTACATTTTTTACGCAACGGATTCATTGTAATCCGTTACATTTTTTTCTAAAGAAAAGGTTGTTTTTATTTTGGTAAAGTTGAGCGCAGTGACACTGACACAGAGCAAAGGGAGGCTTGGCACTCTTCAGTTCCGCAAAGCCTTTTTTTTTTTTTTTTCAACACCAAATCCCTAAAATCTTAACAACAATGTCAAAAGATCCAACTAAATAATTCTACAAAAAAAAGGAGGAGGGGGGGAGCAAGTTTTATCCGCTTTTCTAGTGTTTTTTTTTTTTTTTTTTTCGTTGTGATCAAAGGCAGGGAGAGGAGGACACCAAGTTATTGTGTGCCACTTCGAGAAGCTCGAGGTGGTAAGTGCACAGACAAGAATTAACAATGTCCCATTTTCATAATTTCACAACAGGAGGCAACGTTCCGTCTGCCCTAAAATCCACTAAAAGGGATGTGATAATATGTGAAGGTGTTATTGCCACAAGCATTCTCGTTCGTTGCTGCACACTTATAATCTTCTCTTCAAAAACAGGATGTTTTTTTGTTTTTTTTTTGCTTTCACCTTATTTGATTCTGTTTTGAAAGCTACTTATTCTTTTGTAGTCCAACTTCTAGGGCTGGCCCACTTTATTTGTGAATTCCAGCCACGTTATCTGCATCTCAGTCACCCTTTTTGTGAGTCAGCTTTTTGCGAGCACCTCGAAAATGGTAATAGTCTTCCTTTTTTCTTCTTCCTGTTTTTAACCCCAGATATTTTTGCAAAAAAAAAAAAAACATAATGGTAGCTGACGTAGACTTGATATTCTGAGCTTGAGGAGAGAGTGAAACTCGTGAGTGGGGCCAAAGTGTATCTTTCACTGCCCGTGGCATCAGCGGACGTCTATCTGGAGAACACCGGAGTAAACTGCAGTCAGTCCGTGCTCCGTGCGTTTTTGAATGGCACCAAGAAAAGTACACAAAGCAAACATGCGTTTACATGTCCTTGTTTTAACCAACGTTCTGATTAATTGTTGTTATGAGTGTCCTGGTGTTTTTCTTTTTTTCTCGATTACTTATATTTATATATTGGAAATTCTTATTCACCAACGTCTCAACCGAGGCTCGACCTTATTCAAAACCAAAGAAAGAAGAATATCGAGCCAAACCTTACTTATTATTTATTTATCACCGTACTGTCACCAACTCTACTAAAACTCTCAAATATCAGACAACGGCTGCAACGATGAAGCTCTGCTCTATCTTCGAGCTAAGTAGTACTTCCATTGCTTCGCTGAAAAAGCTCACTGCAGAGCCTTAAATATCCGTGAGGCACAATATGGCACTCCCATCCAGTGCCTCAGTTCAAAGGGTGTTCGGCGTAGCAGTCGACATCTTCAGTAAGAAATGACGAAATATGTCTGACGAAACTTTCAAGAGTCAGCTGTTGCTCAAAATACTCAAGGTCAATAAATGGAAGACGTAGCAATAATAAGAACTTGAATAACCGTCTTCCTTTTGCTTCTTAATTGAGGAAAATATTGCTGAAAGTAACGCCACGAAAGTAATAAATTACTTTTGGGGGTAACGGTCGCTTACTTTTATGAGAGGGTAATTGTAATTGTAAAAAATTACAATTTAGCCATGAGTAATTGTAAATGTAATTCCTTACTATTTTTCAGTAACGTGTACAAGTCTGGGTCCAACCCCAAGGTGTCTGAAGATCAGGAGACCTGCTGCCTGTGCGTGAACCAGTGGATCAGATGGTCTACTGAGACGGTGATTTTCCTACACAGCCCTAGGGGGCGGTGTACACCCCCTTTTGGTTTTCTGAAGGCACCCCCTTAATTCACAATGACTTCTCTTCACTTGATGTGCCCCCCCTCCCCCCAACCCCCCTAAAAATTTGGACACCCCCCTAATTTCAATTTCTGGGGAAAGCCTTTGTACTGAGAGGAGGACCTTGTTCTGGTATAAGGCTGCGAAAAGTTTCTTCTGCTTGTTAGCTGTGCCACACTTGCCTAAGATACTGACCTAGCATTTTGCCAAAAGAGAATGAGCGGCTCTTAAGTGTCTCTGAAGGCACGAACCGCAGCCGCTGATTCATTGTAGGTGAGACGAGTGACACGGCACGAATGGCGGAAGGCGCGGCGAGGTGGGGAGCACGAGTGTGCGCACTCGTGCTTCCCTGCATTAGACGGAGTATGATGTGTACAGATCACATGCAATGAGCTAAGTGATGATTAGCACTATGAAAGATGGCACGCAAAAAAGAAGAAACCTTATGCCTAACCAAAGCAGGAGTGAAGGTCGAAACCATAAAACGTTTCACGTGTCGTATGTAAATTGCAGGGACATTTGCAGACCAAATTTTTTACTTCCAAACAGGCTGTTTACAGTTCCGCATTGCCGTATTGCAATCCTATGCATCATTTTCTAGGTTGGCGGTTAACCGTGTAAAAAATATTGGTATCAGTTTTTAAAGGGCACTACGAACTTTCCCGAGATATCTTTTAGCGGTAACTAATTTTTCGGACTATTTTCTCATTGAAAATGCAATTGAATATTCCGAATCACCTTTTTTCTGCGCTGTTTTCAACAAGGTAGAGGGGGATCGATAAAATGATCCCCTCCTCCCCCCCTTCCCCTGACTGCCACCATGTTGTACACTTCCTTGACTACTTGTCCTGCGACTTTAGCTTTTATGCTTGGATTTGAACGAAGTATCGAGCACAGGCCATCCTTTATTGATCTCTAATAACAGTACTGACAAGAAAAGCTTTCCTCATTTGTTTCAATGCAAAAAAAGGATTTGACATCACAAAGCTGCAGACAGCTTTGCGGTGGCGCCACTGTAAGCCGCCAAACGTGGCACGGTTTTACTGCTTTCTAAAGGGACCATTAAGGGGCCCCCTCACAAATGGTCATGAGTGACCACCCCGCATGGGATTGTCTCGATATGCGCACAAGGTGTAATGGGATTTTCTTGAGGGGAACCTTACACTATCGCGTGAAAGGCAGAAGCTCAAATAGCTTTTCAGCAAAAAATAGTGATCTCTGATGCCAGCAGTATTGAAAAATAGTTTAAGACGTCTTTTATGGCGACCGCAATCAAAACGTTAGCTCAGTTTAGCGTAAATGTCTGTTGGTTTGGTATGGTCACATGACAAGTAGTCAAAAGTGTTGTCAAAAGTGGGGAGGGGGATCATTTGCGGCTCGCGTATGGAATTCTGGTTCAACGCCCTAAAGGCCTTTGCTCCTCAGAAGGGGCGAAATTTGGCTGTTGGTCTTGCGCACTGTAAAGAAAGGAGGTCCATCCTCATTTCATTTGTCGAAGAATGGCCGTGGAGGGGTAAAAGGCCCCTCTGTGTGCCTGCGGCGACCTCACGGCTTATAAATCCAGTGCTTCGTCGTCGTTGTCGAGATGACAGTAACCTCTTCCCATCGTCTCGCACAAACCATCACTAAAAATGGATGATAAATCTACTTTCTTGAGCCGGCCGGATAGCATTGGGTGAGAAGAGTCCCGACGATACCAACATAGGTCCCCTTCCTGAGCCTAACCGTGGGACAGGAACGCAAGTTTATAGCTTTAAGGGAAATTCTACCGTTGCGTTTTCACGTCGTACAGAAACTACTACGGACAAAACCATATAGTGATATGACTCCCTGATGTAGCCCGGCTTAGTAAAGGCCAGAAAAATTGCTGCAAGAAGTCTGCAGCATCTGTGGCTGGTGTTGACAACAACATATCCTGCCATTCTGAAAAAAAAAAACTGAAGCTATTTTAACCGGCGGAAGAGACTGGTTTGGGGTGATTGAACCCCTTTGACATACATTTGCGTGGCAATTGCTGCTGCATTCCTAACCTGTTGCCTAGTACAGTGTGCGATTTCCTAATTTTTTAGTAGAAACCACTTTGTAAATGATAAGGAACTAAAGGTATTGACAGGAATGAATCAAAGCTGGTTCTCACACTTGCAGTGCATTTGATTGAGTGCAAATGCAACCGCTTACAACCTCGTATGACAAGGTGGTGGCATCTGCGGTATTCCGCAAAGGGCAGCGTTGGCAATACAGTACCATAATGCAGGGGGGTGCATTGAGTAAGGATCGGGAATGCCTCCCCTTCATGTTGAAACAGTCGGTGCGTTGTTGATGCCATTGGCATAATTCCACAGATTCTGCCATGTTGTCGTAAGTAAAAGCAGTCGCTGCCGCACTCGGTCAAACTCGACTCAAGTGTGTGAACCAGCCTTCAGGAAGTACGAAGTTTGAGGCACTTCAGTACCCATGACATTTCTTAATATGTGGGAACCGTGTCAGATTGCAAAAAAAAGTTAATCACAAAAACTGAGGAAAAGAAAATAGCATCTTGTACAATGCTGTTTGTAAAGATTTCTTTTTGCTAGCCTCAGAGTTATTTTATGACTTTGCCTTATTGTGTCTTCCATTTCTTTTACCATGCAGCTCATATGGCTCAACTGCTGGACATGTTGAAAAGTCAAGCACAATTCTATGCAGGTAAGAAAATATATATTTGGCGGTTGAACCTGATTATTACAAAGCTTACACCACGTAATAATCATGCAGCATATATGATAAACTTGTAAAATAGCTGCTGTTCATTTTTGTAAGTTTTGAGTACAAAACTGAAGCAACAAAGCTATTTTTTTTCTGATTCCCACAGCCAAAAATGATTCAGCGTTAATGGGCCCGGAGATAGGCTCGCCCTTTGATTGCTTGCTCTGCGGGAAAGCTGAATAACAGTGAGCGTTAGATAGGCAACTGCATTACCCCCGGCTGGTGCGGCGTTTGAAACTTTCCTTGATCGAAATACGGTCGAAGTTTGATTATCTGAATATATATTATTCACTGAATATATATTATTCACTGAAACGCGGCTGGTAATGTCGTGAGTGAGGGTAGATGAGACAGGAAGCAACTCTCGCACAAGTTCGTTCCATCTGTCCCTGAGTGGCCCCAGTGCACCACACTCGCACAAAATCGTTAGAATCTAAGGTGCAGCGAAACAAACAACATATGTGTGCATTGTTTGTTTGCAACTTGCATTCTTGACTTGCATGTCGTGCTGACGAGGTTAACGTATACACTGAAATCCATATCACCTGGTGACTTGTATTTGTTTTTGATATTCAGAAGGATTGTATAGGTAGTTTTGTAGGCCTAATGTGAATATGCGCCACTGTTTAGAAAACTCCTGGCAACCTCACTAGCGGGTCATTAATAACGAACAAGATAACTGCAGGTGTGCTTTAACCTTCGTAGCATGCTTCAGAGTGCAGAGGCAGTCTATCGTGCTGGAAATTGAAATATATCGGGATTGTGCTCGGGGTCATGAGAGTAGGGAAAATCATGCCATGTGGAAATTAAAGATATTCTAGGGCAGCTGAATTGCACATGTGCAAGATTCATGCACCAGTCTTAGCATGCAAAAATCCGCTTGCAGTTGTGGCCGAGTGGTGTGAACCCCCTCTTTTTCTCTTGTAGCACTAGGTTCTAAAACTTGGTACTAACGTTTCCTAAAATTTTTTGTAGCAATGAATCGCACTAATACCATCTCCATGTAAATTTTAGATGATTGGGAATAGCTGCTATGAAAGCCTGCAAAAGGATACACGAAACATTAATAACACATGCATAAAATACGCAAGTAGTGAAATTACTTGTTTGCAATAAAATTCCATAAAAAAGTAAAAATGAGGGAACTAAAAAGGGACTTGAACTTGATATCACAAGTGCAGAGAAAGGAAACCTGGACAACTCGGCCTTGACTGCAGGCAAATTTTCAAGTTCAAAAATCTAATAACTGACTGACTGAGAAATGCTGACGGTGCTGGATCCCAAGTCTCTGATAGATGGTGCACTAGAATACCCAAGCATCAAGCTGCATGCAGGGATTGTAGGTATATGTGCAGCACATGCTGGCGTCTGCTGCAGTTATTTTTTTAAAGCAAAAATCTGGATGAAATAGAAGGCTGCACGTGCGTTCGTCGTCGCCTTTTGTTTCAGTTATTTACATGTAATTTTTCCTACATGCGAGGTGAGCACGTGCAACGCGTGTAACTACACTTGCTGTATGCGCGCGGGAGCTTAGGAAATTCGCAAATGGTCTATTCCCGCTCTGCAGTCAGTGGCGTAGCACTATTAGACATTAAAGGGGCGGTGCAACGGTTTCGATGTTGAAAGAATTGACAGTTTGCATTTTTTATATTGTTTATCCAAGCCCAAGTGACCAAAAACGCGTAACCTTTCCCCGGAAAACTGCCATTCTGCTGCGTAATCGCAAGGCAAAAACGAATTATTTGCCGATCTGCAGCCGCCTGTGGTGGCTACGGGAACTAAAATGACAGAGTCTCTGGAGGTACACGGAAGTCAACAAACCCTGTCCCCCTCCGCTGCTACACTCGCAGTCTGCCCCGTGGCGATCCGTCCTTTGTGTCCATCGCGCGCCGCGACCTTCGACGAGACTGATCCTTTGCAAGCCGACAATCGCGGAGGAAGCGGCTGGGGTCTCTGAAGAGAGGGCCCAAGGGGAAGCCACGTGAACCTCCAGAGTATGCCACTCGAAAGTCGGCGTGGAGAGTTGAGGCACTTCGACCTTCGATTTGTTTCATTTTTTTAAATAAGAACTAGCGCTCGCAAGAAAATGCGGTTTTCGGTTTTTCGTTCCATAGGTGACGCAGATTAATTTCCGCAGTCAATTGGCCAAGGTCTGAAAATCGTTGCACTGCCCCTTTAAGAATGCCAAAGGACCAAGCAGGTACATAATAAGCCACACCCAACATTTTTTAAGCTGTCAGGAACTTTATATAATATAATCTATTTAGCACAGATTCCCTTGAGAATATCTTTATAGTCCACTCGCACAATTTTTTCTGTCAGTAATTGTACATGCCTGTCTTGACGTGCACAATTGCGATGATTCACACTCGGAAGTGTGCTACGAACGTCGAAACATCATCATCTGGTCTGCTATCAACTACTCGCTAGCGAGGATGCCCTAAACTCTCTGACGCCTGCTACAGGTGGAGCAACTTTTCCCCACATCTTGACGTTGCAACAGCTGCAACACGGGCCTTCCGCATACACAAGCCGCAATTGCTGAAACTCGAGTTGCGACGTTTGGTCATCACCATCATTAAAACCTAAATTGTTTCGCTTCATTTAAGTGCAAAATTATGCGATAAGAACGTCCTTCGAAACAATTAAATAGCATTTGGAGTACTAACTGATTCCCCTGAACCCATTAAAGCATACCTTCATTCAAAAGCCGCAACCTCTGAAACTCGTGCAGGGGTGGGGACTGCTATCACCGGCATGTGAAATCAGCACGAAAAAGCGTAGCATGGGAGGGAAAAGTGTGCAAAAAGGAGAGGAAAGGAAGGAGCAAAGCGACATTTTGGGCGCTCACCCTCTGTTATGCCGGTCGAGCAAAAATTATTTTTTTCCTTTTTCTTCTACCGGAACTACGACGATTCCAGTGAGACATTATGACGTCATGGCGGAGTTTCCCAGCATTCCTCCTGTTAGGAACGCCGAAGTGACGTCATGGCGTCTCGCAGGATTCATCCTAGTTACAGTAAAAAAAAAGGAAAAAAAAAACTTCTTGGTTTGAACCGGGCTTTACGAGGAACATGTAATGGTCCTCTAGTTAAACTTGCTAGATTTTGTCATTGCCATTATCGAAACTAAAATTCTTCCTCCTTATTCAGTAGGTGCAACCTTATGCAGGATAAGTTCTTTGAAAGTATTTAAATACCACTGAGAGTGCTAACTGATCCCTCTGAAACTGTTACTGAGTAAATAATCACCAAAAAAGGTAAACAGAGTCAAATGTCGCCTTGCGTGACGTGAGCAACCACCCGATCCAAACGAATCTCCGGAAACTCCGGCACTGATCTATTGAGAAACAAAACTCACCCGAGTTGCGAGCTGGACCTGATCGCTGCAATTCGTGTTGTAGTGTGCCGATCTAGAGAACAACTCGTCTGCAACACGGAAATTGCAGGGAAGGTTGCTACATCTGAAGCAGGCCTAAACACCACCACATATCCACATTAGGCCAATTAAAAATGCCAAAATGAATGTTCAGTAGAATGGAAAACAAATATATTTATTCATTTACCCCATCGTTGCGACAGTTTGCTTTTGCCTTAAGGTATACTTCATAATCCAGCCTTAAATGAAAATTGACAGTTTTCTTTCTCGCTGGCTAACATAGTCATGAGAGGGTTCTAATTATGGCTACATCCACACATGCACATAGGTCAGAGGTGTGCATAGTGGGGGTCACGGGGTGACCTGTGGGGGTTGCGGGGCCTCGGGGAGACGACAGGGTGTCGATGGCGGTTTATGACACCGCTTCAAAAGTTTTGCCATGAGCTTCATAGAGCAAGCATTCTTCAGAACGGTGCACGGCGAACCAGTGTTACCACACTTCAAATACAGACCTACCTCATGCTGTATGAACACCCACTGCGAATTTGGTTTGACTGTGTTCCGAGTAGTTGACAATGAAACCAAAAATTAAATGTCCATGAGATTTCTAACCATATAAAAGGAATTTGTTTCACCTGAGGCATGTATGGGAGGGGGGAATGAATTGAGGAACAGAATATAATGTTTTTCGTTGAAAGTGCTACTGGGCGTTTTCAGATAAGATCAAACAACCTTGTCTAATGACCATTTCTAAATTTGATGAAAAAAGTTTATTTTGCTGGCTCCATGCCCAGAAGAATAAAACCAATCCTTGCTTTGGAAAAAGAAAATGTCTTAAATTTGTAAGCACCCACTCAGTCACGTGCTTAAGCACAAAATGCTTAAATCCAGAATGCACTCTGGTCCTTCCAGTCTGCAAAGCACTTGATCGAAAAGTACGCGGAATGTCAGAATCCGGAGCCCACCCCAGACACTCGCGACTCAATTGGTATGTGAAACTTCCTCCACCATCCTCGCCCCTCTTCCGACTCTTGGTTGCTTCACAATGCATATGATCGAAGTTCGCCACGTTTCGATTTTGTCACATTTAGCATGCTAGTGACTTTTTGGATGCTCAAGTGGAGAGGTGGCATTCAACACGCCAGTGTTTTAAGTATGTGAATAAATAAGGTATATTTATAAACTACATGTTTCTTTTTTCAGCTGCGTCCGAAGACAAGATTGAAGAGGCCAACGAGACCACTGTGGAAGATACCGCAAAGACGTTGCTGTCGTCATTCGTGGACAGCAAGGGTAGGTGGACTAAAAGGCGCCATCCAGATTCCAAACAAGTTTAAGTGCAGGGCGCAGGGCTGAGGAACGACAAAGGTTTGAATAAAAGTGAACTGTGACATTCTGTTTTCTGCTTCCCTTTGTTCTATAACTCACAAAATCACACCTATTACTTTGTATCTACACACTGTGCAGTGCTGGATCACAGGTCACCGGCCAGCACCTGGTCACAGATCAGCGGCCAGTGCCCGGTCACAGGTTAACGGCCAGTGCCCGCTCACAGGTCAGTGGCCAGTGCCCGGTCACAGGTCAGTGGCCAGTGCCCAGTCACAGGTCAGCGGCCAGTGCCTGGTCAAAGGTCAGCGGCCAGTGCCAGGTCACAGGTCAGTGGCCAGTGCCCGGTCACAGGTCAGTGGCCAGTGCCCGGTCAAAGGTCAGCGGGCAGTGCCCGGTCACAGGTCAGCGGTTAGTGCCTGGTCACAAGTCAGTGGCCAGTGCCCGGTCAAAGGTCAGCGGGCAGTGCCCGGTCACAGGTCAGCGGCCAGTGCCCGTCACAGGTCAGCGGCCAATGACAAGAAACTGCTCAACTGGCCGAGGCCTTGGCCAAATGTCATTGGCTGGCCTCTGGTAGCCGGTGACTGCTAGTCACTGGCCGAGGACCATAACCAACGATGGGCCGAGCATTTTGGCCAGCCATCGGCCAACCAGAAACTGACTGGCCACTATAGCCTTGGCCATAGTCCGGCCATGCATTTTGTGCTGCCTGGGAAGCCTTCTCCATATCAAAAAGACAGAAACACAGTGCTGCTTATTTACAAATGCCTCCCGCACAGTGGTCTCAAACCGAACCAGGTGATCGACCGTGGATCGAAACGAACGGAAGCCGCACTGATATTTTAATAGAACTTGTTGTTGGGCTAGTTGGTGTTGACTGTATTGAACCATGGTTAAAAGCGCTAAAAAGACGTACACAAGATAGAAGACAAACGCGGGCGCTACTCACAACTGTATTGGGAAAGGTAGATGGAAGTACATATATATATATATATATATATATATATTATATATATATATATATATATATATATATATCTGATACACTTATCGTCATCCAGGCTACGCATGCGCGAGATACATGAGCATAAACCCGTTTACATGTATTTATCGAAAAAACTAATCTCAGCATTATACAATGCTATTGACGTGTCGCTGACGCACTAAGGTCCCCTCTTCTTGATAAAATATGCCTCTTGCAGTTCGCGTGCTCTTTGATTTCTGCTTCTACCGAGAATCTTGTTATCGCCGAAGCGTGGCTCGCATTTGCAGGCCCTACATTGCGTGGGCAAATGTGCCCCGTCATTTGTCTTTAAATTTTGTAATTTTGTGCGTGCTCTCTTAAACGGTCATTCGTGCATCTTCCCGTTTGTCCAACGTAAGATTTTCCACACATTAGGGGGATTTCATACACGACCCCTGTGACGCATTCGATGTACGGCCTGGCGTGCTTCGTGCCACATCCTCGCTCGTTCCTGCTTTCTTTAACAATTCGAGGGCAAAGTTGGCCGAGTTTCTTTGGCGCTGAAAACACGAGAGGTGCTCCGTACCTGTTCGCAACCTTATTTAGGTTGTGCGCCATTTTGTGTACATATGGTACAACCTCTGGCCTCATAGTGGTCAGTGCCGACTGCGTCACTTTCCTGGTTGTGTGACCTTTTACTTTCTGTAGGGTGGCCTCTGCCACACTCGTCAAGACCGTTTGAGGGAAGCCCGCTGACAATAGTCTAGTCAATTGGTTGTGGAAGCTGGTCTGTATGCGGTGAGCACACGACTTCTTGATAGCTGACTCTAGGCAGAGCGTTGCAATTCCTCTCTTTACCACCTTAGAATGCGCAGAGTCATATGGCAGGAGCGCTTTTTGGGATTGTGGGGAATACATCCAACACACGTTGACGACGTTGGTGACGGACCCTTTTCTTACAAAGAAATCAGATGAACTTGTTAGTTTCTTTGAGGGCAACCAGAACGTAGTGTACGCCTTCTCTGTTGTTATTGAAGATTTGTTCTATTCAGTTCCTCACCATGAACTGTTTGAGGCAGTTAGGGCATGCATCGATAAAAATGGTGTCATCCCCTTACTGAACACAGCAGGAGTAACGGTTGACAATTTTTTAATCTTGCTTGAAGCGTATCTTAACAGCACGTTTATGGCTTTTAGCGATCAACTTTATTTGCAGAAAAAGGGTATCTGTATCGGATCATGTGTGGCGCACGTACTTTGTAATATATGTTTAGCAACAATTGATCAGACGCTTGAGCAAGTACTCAATGATTTTAATGTTTTTTAAAGTTTTTTAGATGCGTAGACGACTTTTTGATTGTTTTTAGAAAACAAACTTTTTTGGTGTACCAACATGGGGTGGTCTCAGTTTTAGATGCTTTTAGACGACATGGTAAGGGCCTACATTTCACACATGAACTCCCTAACCAGGATCACCTACAGTTTTTAGACCTGAGCTTAAAGTTGCAGGAGGGACACGTGTGTTGGATGTATTCCCCACAATCCCAAAAAGCGCTCCTGCCATATGACTCTGCGCATTCTAAGGTGGTAAAGAGAAGAATTGCAACGCTCTGCCTAGAGTCAGCTATCAAGAAGTCGTGTGCTCACCGCATGCAGGCCAGCTTCCACAACCAATTGACTAGACTATTGTCAGCGGGCTTCCCTCAAACGGTCTTGACGAGTGTGGCAGAGGCCACCCTACAGAAAGTAAAAGGTCACACAACCAGGAACGTGACGCAGTCGACACTGACCAATATGAGGCCAGAGGTTGTACCAAATGTACACAAAATGGCGCACAACCTAAAGAAGGTTGCGAACAGGTACGGAGTACCTCTCGTGTTTTCAGCGCCAAATAAACTCGGCCAACTTTGCCCTCGAATTGTCAAAGAAAGCAGGAACGAGCGAGGATGTGGCACGAAGCACGCCAGGCCGTACATCGAATGCGTCACAGGGGTCGTGTATGAAATCCCCCTAACGTGTGGAAAATCTTACGTTGGACAAACGGGAAGATGCACGAATGACCGTTTAAGAGAGCACGCACAAAATTTAAAGACAAATGACTGGGCACATTTGCCCACGCACTGTAGGGCCTGCAAATGCGAGCCACGCTTCGGCGATACCAAGATTCTCGGTAGAAGCAGAAATCAAAGAGAACGCGAACTGCAAGAGGATTATTTTATCAAGAAGAGGGGACCCCAGTGCGTCAGCGACACGTCAATAGCATTGTATAATGCTGAGATTCGTTTTTTCGCTAAATACATGTCAACGGGTTTATGCTCATGTATCTCGCGCATGCGTAGCCTGGGTGACGATAAGTGTATCATATATATATATATATATATATATGTACTTCCATCTACCTTTCCCAATACAGTTGTGAGTAGCGCCCGTGTTTTTCTTCTATCTTGTGTACGTCTTTTTAGCGCTTTTAACCTTGGTTCAATGCACTGATATTTGTTTGGAAGGTTGCTTTTTTCTAGGTAAGACATAAGTCTTTTTTTATCATTCTCTTCAGGGTTTCTGAGAGACAACTCGTTAGTGCTATCGGTCTGTAACTGGAAGCACATGAAGCATCTTTGCCTGGCTTCAGCAAAAGGATGACGGTGGCCACCTTCCAAGACGACGGGAAATGACCCTCCGACCAAACACGGTTGAATAAGTACAAAATGAGTTCAACCGTTGAGGGATGTAGGTGGCACAGCATAGTGTAGTGAATACCATCAGGACCAGGGGCAGTCTGCTTGGGACTATGCAGTACGGCCTCAAGTTCATGTGGTGTAAATGGTACATTATAAAGTTCTTAATTGTCTCCTGAGGTACTTATATATATCTTCTCGGCATGGAGTTTATGCCGAATAAAACCTGGCGTATAATGACCAGAGCTTGAGACAGACTCAAAATGCTTTCCTAGTAGATTAGCTTGCTCCTCAATACTTTCGGTGCAGATTCCATGTCTAGTCAAAAGAGGGATAGAATATGTACGGTAGCAGCCATTGATCTTATGCACTCGGTCCCATACCTCTTTGCACGAAACACTGCTGTTTATTTAAAGATGTGTATCCCTTGAAGCTATCTCGCTTAGATTTCCTGCGAATAGACCGAGCGTGGGATTTCATTATCCTAAAGGTAATGAGATTAGTTTTTTTAGGGTATCGGCGGAAAATTCCCCAAGCTTTGTTCTGTTTCTTTTTTGCTATGCGGCAGTCGTTATTCCACCATGGTTTCGGTTTCTTGGGAAGATGTGTTGATGTCATGGGTATGACCATGACGGATGCTTCAAATTATGCTTGGTGATATGCTCAGTTATGCGATCAGTGGAGAGCTCATGAAGAGATGTACATGCTAAAAGGGATGCTTGTTTAAAACTGACCAGTTTGCTTCGTCAAACTTCCAACGGGGAGTTCGCATTGGAAGTGTAACCGGTCATCCGATGCGATTTAAAATTATGGGAAAATGGTCACTTTCAAATGGGTGAGGATTGACTCCCCATGAGAAGAGAGGGAAACATGTTGGGTCACTAAGCGACAGGTCAATGGAGGTGAATGAGCGGGTTGGCGCACTAAAATATATAGCCTGCGAGTTGTTGAGCAAGCATAATCCCGTAGAAGAAATAAATCGTTCAATCATTGATCCTCGCGTATCACATCTTCCACTACCCCATATGGGGTTATGAGCGTTAAAATCTCCAAGGATTAAAACTTGTCGCGGGAGTTGGTCATACACACTCAAGTTCGTCCCGAGTAAGAGGATAATAAGGAGGTATGTAAATGGAGCAAACTGTCATCAAGCGGTCAGAGAAAACACGAACTGCCACAACCTCCAATCCAGTATTAAGGGGTACCTTAATACATGGAGTGGATCGCTGAACTATAATTGCTACCCCACCTGAGGTGTGGGAAGGATGGAGACGGTCTTTTTGAAAAACAAGAAAGTGCCTTAAAAATTTGAAATGGTTGAGATTCAAATGGGTTTCTTGAAGGCAAAAGATTAATGAGTGACGATGGTCTAACAAATAGCACACATCATCATAGTTGTGTAGCAATCCTCGACAGGTCCATTGGAGGACTTCTTCCATCATATGTAAGGTGGTATTTTTCAGAAACTGTCTAGCTAAACTTAGAAGTCAATTTTAATTCGAGGTGCATTTTTCTTTGTGGACGTAGCTTTCGGCTTACCTCTGGTATCACAGGTGGCCGAGGGTGAGGACTCTGAACTAGTGTGGGGCCTGTCCTCCTGGGACTGGGGCCCGCTCTCGTCCATCGGTTCGTCTGGAGCAGCTGCTGGCGGACCCTTGGGGGTCCTTGGCACAGGCGGCTTGCCAGGTATACAGGCGCCACCAGAGAGACGAGAGAGACCGCGGCTTTGAAGTGGCTGGGCTGCAGGGGGTGCACAAGGCCCAGTCCCCTGTGCTTGGTTTTTAGTGGATCCCGACGGACCGGCATCCACCATTCCGTCCGAAGGCGGAGCTGCTAGCACCACTCCTGCTGAGGTTGAAGGGGACAAAAAAGGGTCACAAAAACCGTCCAAGGACATCTGTGTTGTCGTTGTAGCTGTTAGCCGTGCAGGTTCCCGGCGCACGGCATCAGCATAGGAGCCCAAATATTGAAACGAGTAGCGTTTCTTGGACTCTGGGTAGCTGACGTTTTCTTTTGTTTTGATAGTCAGGATCTCTTTCTCCTGCATCCACAGAGGGCATGCACGTGAGTATGCTGGGTGGGGTCCTTTATAGTTTGCACAACACAGTGAGCTTTCCCGCTCATCCGCTACATACTCCGTGCTTCAAATTTTTGCGCTTGTATCTCTTCCATGGCAGCTGCGCGAGCCGTGCCCCAACCGCTGTCACCTAAAGCAACTTTGGGAGTTTGCTATATACGGCCGTACCCGACAGTTTATGTAGCCAGCCTTTACAGAAGCAGGGAGACAGTGACGCTCAAAGGTTTTCTATGAGATGCTTAGTGGGAGTTTCTGGTCCATCTTTCCGGAACATGATCCTTTTTACGGCAAATACTGCAGAAGAGCGGAGGCCCTCAAGGATCTCTTCGCTGCTGTGCAGGAGGTCGTCCTCAGAGATGACCCCACGAATGGTGTTTAGGGCGCGGTGAGGAGACACTGTGACATTTACATATCCAATGGTGTTCAAGGGGAGCAAACCAATGCTTTGTTTCTTTGAGTTTTCTTCCACAAGCAGGTCTACGGAATACAGTTTTTTCGCATTATTATCGTCTTCAAGGCACGAGTCAAGGACGTTTGTAACAGCAAAAGGTGAGGGCTTGGACATTGGACGCTGATCATTTTCTGAATGAAGTACAAAGAACTTCTTAACCATGTCTGATTTAGACTCTAGCTATGACATGAGGTTCGGGGCGCAGGCGCTTGCCCAGTCGCCACGAGCAGGGTTTTGGTTTAGGAGGGGCAGCCATAAAAAGCCAAAAACTTCGGCACCTGTGGCGCACCACCCACCACGGATTCCAACAAGGGGACAGGCAACACCTCATAATAGTACGGGCTTGTCTGAGGATCCTGCATTGCCAGTGCTACCAAGACGCTATAACCAAGTGTGGTTTAGACGAGGGCATCTATTGCCACCCAAGGTTAGCCCTTGCCGCCAAAGAGGGGAGACAAAGAAGCAAGAGAAATGAAAAAGATATGAAGGAAACAGGAAAGGTAAAAGTGAAAGATCGGAGGGGATAGTAGAAGAAAAGGCGACTAGACTAAATCATCCTGGCCGGGCCTTACCAGGACTCCCGTCTTTGAGAAGTAGGGGCCGAAGTGGTATGTCGCCTCACCCGGGGCGCCCCGAAGGGTCCAAACCTACCCCGGGCTTAGCTCAACTACCAGGACGCCCTTTTCCCCGGACACGGGAAGGCCACGCACAGCCAGACGTAGGCGGGGGAACCCGCATGGCTCTGGGTCCGTGGTGACGCCACTAAACAAGCACCTGCTTTCACAGCTGCCCCCTGCGGGGTAAACAAAAAAAATGCCCGCCAGAAAAATATTTGTCAATTCGCATTTATCATGAAAATTTCGACTTTGAAAGACATGATAACAAAGCAAAACAAAAATGATTCACGTTGCTTTATCTAAGTGTGATCAGCACTAAAGCAACGAAGGTTCCGCGGTTTTGAGGACTGTGTTGCTACACCGGCGTCTTTCAAAACTTGAACAATTGACAAAGGGAGGATTATCTTTTCAGTGTTCGTTGAGGACCAGGGTTCAATATTTCTAGGTCACGACAAAAGGCAAGCTAACCATTTGACTGTGCTACCCGATGGATGTTCCCTCGGGTTTAGACCATACCACCCCTGCATAGGGGTTGTATTTTTACGGGCGGTTGAGGAAAGTTCACCAGAGAAAAGCTCTCCGCAAAACCGGCAAATACGGAGAAAAGCTCACCGGCCCTTGAGCGGATGCGAAGCAAAGCTCACCGATTTTCTTTTAGCTTCGCGGATTTTGCGTCACACGTGGCAGTTTAGCACAATGAGAATTCATCACTTTATTAAAAATAATTGTTTTTTCTGTAACATTCTTGAAGTTAATTGGGCATATTTACAAATTCCCCAAGAAGTAGTAATCCCCCATTTTTTATATCTATTACGGCACAAGTATGAAATCAGAACATGAAACACCCATACGAAAAAAAAGACAACAATATATTGGCAGCTTGGCAGTACGCCGTCGGTAGCCCGGTCAGATAAAGCGGTTTGTTTTTCTTGAGCTAATATGAATAGCGGTGTGTGAAACGTTTCAGCTCCGAAGATTGTGTGGTGCCTGATGCATAATTAGGTGTTTGTTGATGTAATCAGTGACGGCTACGTTTTTGTCTTACTGTTTTTCTCACTAATAAAACTTTAGTCGCGAGAACAGCTTTGTCTTGTCGTGTTTGTTGTCTTCATTCCGTCTCCGTCGTTTAAGCGGTTTTGATCATGTATAACGTTTACCAATTCGCCGAAATCGCTACCTTACCGAAGGTGAGGTCTGTAAGTAACGAGTAACAACGGTGACAGTGTGCAGCTCTAAAGGTCATGAGTGGCTCGCCGTAGCAGAACACTATCACACAAAGGCAACGTTTGGAAAAATCAGCAGCGAACGTCTAGAAAACGTGCATGTCCATGGAAGAAAGAAAACTCGATATCCTACTCACCGTTTTACCCTGCTCTAAATGTTACCAAAATGTTCAAAAACGAAATTCAGGCACCGTGTTGTTGAGCGTGCACTTTTGAATTTTCGGAATTTACAGTTTTGATTTTTAGGTTTTAGGCAGACATTATTGTTAAGGCAGCCTAGGAAATGTCCAGTCGAGTCGGGGTTTCACGTCAGAGTGTTTACTCAGCTCGTGCCGCGTGTTAACATCGTCGTCGTTAGACTAGCTAAAAGAAGAGAAAGAAAATAAAGCGAATCAGAACATAACATTTTCCGCTCCCTTGTTTTGTTTTTTTATAGTTAGAGGAGTATGTTAGAGGAATAAGCACAAAACATTTTCCCCTCCT
Organism: Ixodes persulcatus; assembly: GCA_013358835.2. Lineage (NCBI taxonomy): Eukaryota > Metazoa > Arthropoda > Arachnida > Ixodida > Ixodidae > Ixodes > Ixodes persulcatus. The sequence goes on along the minus strand of JABSTQ010008589.1, from coordinate 26,896 downwards.
CTATTTTTTTTTGTTTGAGGGTTAAAAAAAAGAGAACGAAAATTGACAAGAACAAAGGAAAAGAAATAAAAAAAACTACACACACACACACACACACACACACACACACACACACACACACACACACCACACACACACACACACACACACACACACACACACACACACACACACACACACACACACACACACACACACACACACACACACACACACACACACACACACAACAACACAACACAACACAACACAACACGAAACACAAGTCACCGCTTTGCGCAGGTACTTCCGATCACCGAGATCCCCTGTTCTCTTCAACACAAACAGTTTCAACACTTTTTTTTCTAAATTAAGAGGCTACTTCTCAAGCAAAATAACGAAAAGAAAAGCAGTTCAGTTTGTCGTGCGGCATAGTTCCCATGGCGCTCTGGTGGCCGACGATCACGTCCGGAGCGCCTCAGTGGCATCCTGGGATGAGCGGTCGAAACTAAGGCCTTAGTCGAAACCCCCTTTCTTGGTGGTGAGTTCAAGGCTGGACTGCACACAGACGTTAGCGATCCAGTTTGTTGCTCTCCATTTCACCTAGGCTGATGTGGCTGCCAGTTGTGGTGCCTGACGCTGACGCTAGCAGGGGAAACAGCAACTTTCGAGAACCGACTGCTCTTAGCAAGGGTCGATGTGTTTTGTCTCTAGGCTCTGTTGTTTGGTCTTCGGGGCTGCTGCGAGTTTTGAGGCGTTCCATACGCGACCGTCTTCCAATCGGAACGTCCTCCGACCTACGCGCTATATATTGTGCTGTGGTGGTCCAAAGGTCGGCTCTCCTTTGGGGACTTTTCCTGGTCGCTTTGCTCGAACCCAGTCTCTAAAACAAAATCACGGGGTCTTCGCTGCTCGACGCTGATCTGTGTACCTTTTGGTGTATTCCTGCCTCTGCTGCACTCGTTGACGCAGCCGTTGCAGCTCCTCCAAGGGGTTTTGCAGGAACTGCACCGACGACAACCCGAGGATGTTGAGCCGGGTCCGTGGTTTGCGTCCGTGCAGCATGAGGGCAGGAGATAGTCCAGTGGTGGCATGGGGCGTGCAGCGGTATATCATTAAGTAGTCGACGAGTGAAGAGCGGATGTCATTTCGTTCAATGGCGGCACACTGAAGGAAGCCCTTCAGTGTACGGTTGAAGCGTTCGACCTGCCCGTTGGACTGGGGGTAGTAAGCAGAAACCAGGTGGTGCTTTATACCGCAAACTTGAAGAAACTTCTCGAATTCGGCCGACACAAACTGTGGCCCATTGTCATTTACGATACCGTCTGGGTATCCTTCTCTGGCGAAGATGGCTCGCAGAAAATCCGTCACCCTTCGCGTAGTGACATTTGGGCAGAACTGGACTTCTGGCCACTTTGAAAAGTAGAAGAAGAAGAAAATTAGGTGCTTAATGGCACAGCGGCAACTAAGGCCATAGTGTGCCAAACACAGGGTAAGTTAAAGGCAATACTGAAAAGACCTATAGCAGGCAGTTCCATTTAAAAAAAAAACTATGGGGAATGAATGCTTAAAACTTTACAAGATACAGACCTATTAAGGCCTCCAGATATTTTAACCGATGCTCCACTAACCAAAAACGCTCTAAAGGAATTTCCTTCACACTAGGAAGTTTGGGAGAATGTGCCGACGATACAAGATCGCCGGCTCTCTGCTACCGGGTAATCTTCAGACGAGCGTAATAGAAATGAAAACAAACTAAAATTCATAGCTGATGTAGGATGCCAATGCTATCTAAAAACTTAAAAAACTTGACGGTGCGGCACAAGAGGTTCGTCACCCAATAATAATGCCGGGTGGAACGGGACGCGATTGCGGAAAAAGGTAGATAAAAAAATGGTGCGTTCGTGATGGTACTTAGGACATGTGATAAGAATATGCATGACACTCAATAACTCCTTACAGTGTTCACATTTCGGAGCTGCCTCTGCCCGTAGGAGGTACCCATGCGGGAGATGGGTGTGTCCCAATCTCAGACGACAGAGCACCACCTCAAAGAAGCGCTCCCTGTGTCGGCAACTTGCCCATTCCTGCAGGGTAGGTTTCACGCAATGAAACTTGTTCTGTATTTCCTTGTCCCATTCTAACTGCCAGATTTTCTGGATTGCTCTTTTAAGACTCTGTTTGTAATCAGTGTATAGAATGTCCTTAATATCCACTTGCCTCTCAATGCATGTACTGGCAGCTCTATCAGCATCCTCATTTCCCTGAATACCGACATGACTAAGGCACCCAACAAAAATTGATGTGTAGGTGTGATTTTGCAGCATTGTGCACAATGTTCCGGAGCCTAGTAACAAAGGTATTCTTTGGTACTTCCAAAGAAGAAAGTGCCTTTAATGCGCTGAGAGAGTCAGAGTAGAAAACAGAATACTGGATAGAGTTCTCTATAATGAATTCAGCGGCTAAAATTAAAGCATATAATTCTGCAGTAAAGATTGAGGCTCTGGCATCAAGACGTCTAACAACCTTCCATGTCTCGCTTATAACAGCACACCCAACAACAGAGTCACTTTTAGTACCATCTGTGAAGAAGCTCTTACAGTTATTGTACGCATAAGCAACCTGGGAAAACTCTTGCAGCAAGGCAGCAACAGGAGTTTGCCGCTTATTATATTTAATCAGAGTAAAATTGATTTTGGGTGCTATGCACTCCCAAGAAGCTACTGCAGGTGGGAGTTGAGCAACTAGGCTGCAACTGTCAAGGTTGTACGCCTGTGAATATGCTTTAATTCTCTGCGTAAAAGGGGGCACAACAGATGGCTTGTTTTGGAATGTGGTTACATAGCGAGAATCGTGGATTGCTTCCTGGATTGGATGAGAAGGGATAGAGCGGATTCTTAATACATACTGGAACCCTAAATAAAATCGTCTCTTTTCAAGTGAATATTCATTACTCTCAGCATATAGGCTAGGAATAGGGGACGTCCGAAAAGCACCAGTGGAAAGCCTCAGGCCTTGATGGTGGATTGGGTCCAACACCTGAAGGGTAGAAGGACGTGCGGATCCATACACTACGCATCCATAATCTAATTTTGAACGAATCAAGCAGCAATAGAGACGAAGGAGGCATTCCCGATCGCTACCCCAAGACTTGTGTGAAAGCACCTTTAGGAGGTTCATTGACTTTGAGCACTTCTGTTTCAGGTAAAGAACATGACTGCGGAAATTCAACTTTTTATCAAAGATCACTCCTAGAAACTTGTGTTCATTACGAACAGGAACTGCCTGCCCCCTTAAGGTCAGACTAGGCTCTAGGATCATGCCCCTGCGTAATGAAAAGTTTACACATACTGACTTCTCTGGTGAAAAACTAAACCCATTGGCATCAGCCCACCTCATCAGACTATTAATTCCCAGCTGAAGCTGTCTCTCGCAGACTGAAATGTTACACGAACAGCAAGAGATCTGCAAGTCATCCACGTAAAGAGAGTAGGAAAGTGATTGTGGGATAGACTTTGCAATAGAGTTCATTTTTATTAAAAATAGTGTTACGCTAAGGACACCACCTTGTGGAACTCCATTCTCTTGGACGAAACTACGAGAGAAGGTTGTTCCAAGCTTGACATGAAAGTATCTGTCTTCCAAGAAGCTTTTGATAATGGAGAGCATTTGGCCACGAATTCCATACGAGACAAGATCGTTCAAGATTCCACACCTCCATGTTGTGTCGTAAGCCTTCTCTATATCAAAAAAGACGGAAACACAATGCTGTCTATTAACAAAAGCTTCACGAATAGTTTTCTCGAGTCTGACTAAGTGATCCACCGTTGATCTGTGAGCACGGAAACCGCACTGAAACTTATCGAGGAGATTATTTTCCTCTAGAAAATAGACCAACTTTGAGTTTATCATCCGTTCAAATGTTTTCCCCAAGGAACTGGTGAGGGCTATGGGTCAGTGACTTGAGGGTAATGATGGATCTTTTCCTTGTTTAAGGAGCGGGATAACCTCGGCTCTTTTCCAGGAATCTGGGAAGACACCTTCTCGCCAGATTTTGTTAAAGAAGCTTAAAAGCGCTTGCAGGGTATTGGAATGCAAATGCTTGAGCATACAGTAGTGAATCCGATCTGGTCCTGGGGAAGTATTTTTACTTTTATTTAAGGCTGCCTGTAACTCTCGAAAAGTAAATGGTCTATTATAGGGTTCTCGTAGCCCTCCAGAGCAATTTATTCTCCTCTTCTCTATAACACTTTTATGCTTTAAAAATGCAGCCGAGTAATGCGATGAACCCGATACAGATGCAAAGTGCTCTCCTAGAATATTGGCCTGCTGCTCAAGACTAGGCAGTACACCACCTGGTAGAACAAAAAGCGGTATAGAGAAGGCTCGATAATCCCCATTAATGTTATGCACTTTTTCCCAGACAACTTTTACACTGGTGTGACTATTAATGGAGGAGGTGTATTTCTTCCATGTCGTCTTTTTGGATTGACGACGAACATATCGAGCCTTCGCCCGAGCCTGTTTGAAGGCTAAGACATTTGGAGGCGTCGGGTAGCGGCGTAGCACATCCCATAAACAATTTTGTTTTTTCCGAGTCTCACTGCACTCTTTAGTCCACCAAGGTTTCGGCTTAACAGGAAGGCGTGTAGAAGACTGCGGAATAGCTTTATGAGCTGCCTGAACTATAGAGTCAGTAAGGAATTCGCAGGCATCATTCACATCCAAGCCAACTAAGGTTTCAGGGTTAATCTCAGATGAACTTTCAAACATGGCCCAGTCTGCCATGGTCTACTTTCCATCCGTGGCGAACGTGTCATGAGAGAGGATGAAGGAGCAGTGCACTTTAAATTAATGGGGAAATGGTCGCTACCATATGGGTTAGGATGCACATGCCATGAAAAGTTAGGAAAAAGTGTGGCAGTCCCAATAGAGAGATCAATGCATGATGAAGAAAGATGTTGACAGCTAAAAAAGGTAGGCTCACCAGTGTTAAAAAGACAAAGTGTTCGCGAGAGTAGGACAGACTCAATAATTTTCCCTCGGATGTCACGACGTGTGCTCCCCCATAGAGGGTTGTGAGAATTAAAATCACCCATCAAAAGGAATGGATCAGGAAGCTGGTCTAAAAACGAATTAAAATCTGAGGATTTCAAAGTAAAGGATGGTGGTAAATACAAAGAGCACACTGTCAGAGCTTTATGAAGCATAAACCGTACAGCCACTGCTTCCAGTGAGGTAGACAGTGGAACCTGTACGCAAGGCACTTCTCTCGGGAGAACCACCGCAACTCCTCCAGAAGAACTGACTGAGTACGGACGATCCTTCCGGAATACCTGGTACCGTCTGAGGAAGTTGGTATGGCTGGAGTTTAAATGAGTTTCTTGCAAGCAAAGCACACGTGGCTTGTGTTCCTCCAGCAAAAACTCCACATCATCCAGGTTACTTAGGAGCCCTCGACAGTTCCACTGCATTAGCACTGAAACCATTATAAAGATATAAAATTACGAACACACAGGTGGAGAGTGAAAGAAATGCAATTACTTCGGAGGGATCACAGGTTTTTTAGTTTTTTGTTTGGTCTTCGGATATTGCCACTCCATCTCCCCCTGGTCAGACCCAGGGGTAGATGGGGAGGTGGACGGGGCAGGAGCACCGCTCTCCTGAGCTCCGCAAGCAGGCTTGCTTGCCGGCTTGGGAGGGTCGGAGCAGCGAGATCCCAACCCGCGGCCGCGACCAGAGCCTGACGGGAGGGTGGCAGATGTACTGGGGAGAGATTCAACCCCATCCATCTGCTCCGCCTCCTTTTGTGTTGCAGAAGCTGCATGAGGCCCATGCAGCTCCTTGGTTGCAGGCGGTCTCTCCAGGGAACGAGGCCGAGGGCCTCGCTTTTTTTCCCTGGTAGGAGACCGTGTAGACTGTACAGGCGCAGCAGGCGCTGGCCTGTCTTGGGATGTGGGAGCAGCCCGCGAACCCTCTCCGCGAAGAGAGGGAGCCTGCTGCCCCTGGGTAGGCTTTGGGGTCCTGAGGGCGGCAGCCAGGTCTTCGAGCAAGACCTGGGTTGCCCTCGACTCCATACGTGGCGCAGGACCCCGGCGCGCCACGTCGGCATACGAGCCTTGTGCAAGGAATGACCAGCGTTTCTTGGCCTCAAGGTATGTGATATTCTCTTTAGCCTTTAAACTCAGGATCTCCTTCTCCTGCTTCCACAGGGGACAAACACGGGAGTACGCTGCATGGGTGCCTTTGCAGTTGGAGCAGCACACAGTGTTTTCAGAGACATCTGCGACATGTTCGTTGCTGCCACACTTGGCGCAGATCTCTCTTCCACGGCAGCTCCTGGACCCATGCCCGACCCGTTGGCACCTGAAACACCTTTGGGGGTTCGGCACAAAAGGACGGACACGGCAGTTCAGATAGCCTGCCTTTACTGTCGCTGGGAGAGTATGCCGTTCAAAAGAAAGGATAAGATGTTTTGAGGGGATCTCCTGTCCCTCGCGGCGAAGTATAATCCGCTTTACTGCAGCGACACCCGAGTTTTGTAGGCCTTCAAGGATCTCATCCTCACTTACATCTAGGAGGTCTTCTTCAGAGATGACACCCCGCACAGTGTTCAACGTTCTGTGCGGCGTTACCGTGACTGAGGTCTCGACGATGCTTTTCATCTTCTGAATGGCCACACTTTGCGCTTGTGTAGTGACCTTAACAAGAAGGTCCCCAGAATGCAGTTTTTTTGCTTGGTAGGAGTGTCCGATCAAGTGCTCAAAAACTTTGGCAACAGTGAACGGAGACAGCTTGGCAGCAGGGCGTTGGTTGTCTTCAGAGTGAACTACAAAAAACTTTACAAAGTGTTCTGTTTCTGGTGCTTTGGCGATGACTTGTTCCGGGCAGGGCCGTTTGGATGCCTGCCTAGAACCGGGTTTAGAGAGAGAGGGAGCCATAAGAGGCGGAAAGTGTTCAGAACCTGTGGTGTGCCGCCCACCACGGAGCCCAAGGAGGGAATAGTTAACGGACCATAACAAAAAGGGCTTTGCTGGAACCGTTAGACTATTAGCACTGCCCAGGTACTATAACCAAGTGTGGTTTTGGACATGGGGTCTGTCGCCACCCAAGGTTAGCCCTTGCCGCCAAAGGAGTTGAAAAAGAAAAGAAGAGAAATGAGAAGAGTGAAAAGAAGGAGAAGACAAAGGTAAAAGAAGGGAGGGGATAGTAGAAGTGGCGACTGACTGAATCATCCTGGTCGGGCCAAGCCAGGACACCCGTCTACGGGAAGCGGGGGCCGAAGTGGTGTATTGCCTCACCCGGGGGGCCCCGAAGGGTCCAAACCTACCCCGGGCTTGGCTCAACCACCAGGATGCCCTTTTCCCCGGACACGGGAAAGCCACGCACAGCCAGACGTGGGTGGGTCTTAGCCACTTTTTACTCAGGATCTGTGGTGTTGCAATGTGGCTGGGGTCCGTGGTGACGCTACTCACCAAGCACCTAGCACCTAAGGTGCAGGCGCCCCCTGCGGGGCTCGGGGTCCGTGGAGACGCCACTCTCCAAACACCTGCTTTCACAGGTGCCCCCTGCGGGGACTTTGAAAAGTAGTCAACGACCGTAATGACGAAGCGACAGCTGCCTCCGCCCGCTCGAACGGGCCCACAATGTCAATGCCCACCTTAGACCAAGGTCGCTCTGGCAATGGCACTGGCTGTAGGGGAGTCGGTGACGTCTTGGCAGTCTTGTCCGAGCTACTGCAGACCTTGCAGGTGGAGACCGCAGCGCGTACTTCTGTATTCATTCGAGGCCACCAGTAGAGCTCTCGAAGGCGTGCCTGCGTCTTCGCGATGCCAGTGTGTCCTTCATGTGCTCGTGAGATTAGCGCGTGACGCACAGTTTTGGGGATGACGAACTGGTCACCACGGAGCAAGAGCCCATCGTTGACTGAGAGAGCCTCTTTCAGGTCGTAGAAAATGGTCTCATCCGCAGATAAACTTTTCCATGGTGGCCAATGTGAGGTTAAATAGCCCAGTGACAGCGGTGAGCAGTGGGTCATCCGCCGTCTCCTGTTGCAGCTGTTGTTTTGTGATGCACGCGTCGTCCAGAGCGACGAAGGAGATGATCTCGTCGTCGAAGTGCATTCCTCCATCATCGGTCGGCATGGGCAGGCGGGACAGGGCATCAGCTACCCCATTCTCCGCTCCTCGCTGGTATTCCACCGTGAAGTCTTACTTCAGCAGGCGATGGGACCAACGTGTAATCCGTAGCGGGCGATGTCCTGTTCCCCCAGTGGAAAGCAGTGACACAAGCGCTTGGTGATCCGTGCGAAGAGTGAAATGACGGCCCCACAAGTAGACTTGCCCTTTCGCACATGCCCACAGGCATGCTAGCGCTTCTTTCTCTCCAACCGAGTACCAGTCGCTCCGTCGGCGTCAACGTTCTAGAGGCGAATGCGACCGTGAAGATACCGTCCTGATGGCGCTGCTGCTAGACAGCCCCAATTTCGTAGGCCGATGCGTCTGTAGCTACCACGGTAGGTAACGCTGGGTCGAACATCTTCAGCGTCTTGCCAGATGACAGCAAAGATTTTACTCGGTTGAAGCTTCGGTCCGCCTTGTTGTCCCAAATTAATGGTGTGTCCTTCCGCAGGAAACTTCGAAGAGGCTCGACTTCAGATGCCAAGCCAGGCACAAAGCGGGAGTAATATTCCACCATCCCCAAAAAGGAGCGCAGTTGGGTGATGTCCGCGGGGATGGGGGCAGCGTTGAGAGCATCCACTTTCTGTTGAAGCGGTGCAATTCCTCGAGCGCTGACTTTATGGCCCATAAACGACAGTTCCGACACACCAAAGTCGCACTTGTTGTTGAGCTTAAGTCCGGCCTCTGAGATTCGCCGCTGAACTTCCCGCAGACGGTGTGTGTGCTTCTCCTTGGTTCTCCCAAATACAACAATGTCGTCAAGGTAGACCAAAACACCTTCACAGCCATGGAGCACCCTTGACATCATTTGCTGGAAGGCTGCTGGCGCTGATGCTTGACCAAAGCACACCCTCTTAAACCGGAAGAGGCCCTCGTGCGTGATGAACGCCGTGAGGTCTCGGCTCTCTGGGTGAAGAGGCAGTTGGTGGTAGGCGGCAGCAAGATCATGCTTTGAAAATGTCTTGCGCCGTGCAAGGCATTCAGTAGTTCCCCTATATACGGAAGAGGAAAACTATCGATGCGACAGCCTTGTTGGCTTCTCGCAGGTCCACGCACGTTCGAAGGGAGCCATCCTTCTTTTGCACCACCACAATTGGTGAAACCCACTCGGATGTGTTTATCCGCTCGATGATTCCAGCTGCTTCCAGACGTCGGATTTCATCCTGAAACGGGTTGTCCGAAACATCCGAATTTCATCCGAAACAAGAATCACAGAAGGTCGGATGTTTACCTTGTGGACCACTCCCTGGACACATCCAAGACCCGAGTTGAAGAGGTGCTCGAAGTGGCTCAAGGAAGGTGGTAGCGTTGGTTTCGCTAAAGCAGGCACCGCGGAAGTTGTAGCCTGTGGCGCAGACGGTGCTGACGGCAGTTGGTTTTTTACTCTTGTTGACCACTCTTGCCTTATTGCACTCGATGACTCGTCCAGTGAAACCGGTGTTGACATTTCACCTGTCTCTCTCGGTCGTTCGATGGAGCCATCCGTGTCAGTATAAAAGCATGACCGGGTAGCACCACTCTTCTGAATGTCAAGGGCTATGACAGCGTCCATGCCCAGCAGCGAGGTACCCCGATCAGCGAGTAGAACAGGATTGATGCAGCACGGTCCCTGAACATCACCGGCGCCTTGAAGGCTCCCGAAAGTTGATCGGCTGCCGGGAGAAGTTCAGAAGCTTGACAAGTGGCGGCAAAACTTCCGCTGCCTTTGCGAAGTGTTGGATAAACACCGCACTGTCGACAATGGAGACGGCTGATCCTGTATCAAGAAGGAACTGCACGGTTGTCTCGAACACCTTTGTTGCTCCAGTACAGCTTGGTCTGTGACAGCCCAGTGACGTGAGGCACCTCCCACTGCTCGTCGTCATCGTCATATTCGTCATTGACGATCTGGTCGCAATGGTTATGTTACCGGCGCTGGAGGGATCGACGCACGCTTCTGGAAACACGAGTAAAGTGTCCATGATGGCCGCAATTGTCGCAGGGCTGTCCCCTGGCTGGGCAGACGTCGTAACCCCTGAAGCATTCCACGTCGTAGCCGCAGTTGGTACAGGTCCTGCCGTGTCCATAGTTGCCCCGTGGAGAGGGCTGTTGACACGGAGATGGATTTCGCTGCGGCGATTCAAACCGCACCGATCGCCGATGCGTCGTTCTTCCTGGCTCCCAGCTGCCATCCTCAGAACCAGAATCGCCGCTTCGGCCGCAGGTCACGCAGCTGTTTTCAGTGAACGAGCGTGGGGCGCGCGCCTTCCTTGGCCAGGGTGACGAACACCGCGTCGGAGCTTGAGCGTTTGAGTCACGGCGCGATTGCCACAGCTCTTTCGTGCATGACGCCATCGATGAGCACGGATGTTGCCGTGCCGTTTCTTGACGAGACATGGATGGACGCCATGTTCTTTCTTCACGTTCTGTCACGTGGCAGGTGAAAACGTTGCTTGGCGTTGTCGGCGATGCAGTCGTTGTAGCCGACGCCCATTCTCGAACTTCATGACGCGATCGCTCCAGATTATAACGGTTTCTAAGGCCACACTGAAGGGAAGCGCAGCGTCGAGAAGTTCGAGAATGGGCGTCGGCTACAACAACCGCATCGCCGACAACGCCAAGCAACGATTTCATGAATACTTGAAAGTCATGAATTCATGAAATTCATGAGTACCTGTGGCCAAGATTAATCGCTCGAACATCCGCAGCCATGTTTTCCAAGGAATCGGTGGCGTCCCTGCCTTGTCCAGAAAGTTCGGTGGCGGCCTGTCAGCATCAGCCATGCTTGCACTTAAAATGGCGCCTCAGCGATCTAGGAAGCCTTTCGAATGTACGGCCAGTGAAGGCAGTAGCTGCGGTTCCTCGGCAATCCCAGACTTGCGGAAGGCAATAGGTTAAACCTAACGACGCATACGTGGTCGTAGAACGTCAGGATGCCGTGGTTCAGCACCCTCGTCGCCAAAAAGTGTGTTAAGGCAGACTAGGAAATGACCAGTCGATTCGGGGTTCCATGTCAGACTGCTTACTCAGCTCGTGCCGCGTGTTAAAGTCATCGTCGTTAGACTAGCTAAAAGAAGAGAAAGAAAATAAAGCGAATCTGAACATAACAATGATTAAGTTTTCAAGCTTTTTCCTGGCTTTCAAGTTCATAAAGTTATCATTTAGGCTTTCGTTGCCTAGATAGTAGACCACCAAAAACACTCGCCCGCAATTATTTATCTGGGAGCAATATACCTAATAAGCTTGACAAGAACAAAACGAAATTTGCTTTTTTTATAAAACTGGCGAATTTCAATGACATCAAATTGATATTACGGATGATCCGACAGCCTCTATATGAAAAGAAAAAAAAAATTGGCGAGCGTTTTTCCGGATACGCTCAATGGCCGGTGAGCTTTTCTCTGCATCCGCCGGTTACGCGGTGAGTTTTTTCCGGTGAGCTTTCCTCCAGTGAGCTTTTCTCCTGGATTCAGTTTTATAACCATAGACGCTACGACCCCGTCGGTTCCATGAGAGCGGTGGGTGCGGAAAGATGAATTGTTCCGGGTGTTTGATTTTGGTTGCACCAAATTCAAAAACAAATCAATTTCGTTATGTAACTTTTTATTCTATAATTAGTTTACCCAACATGGCGTACAGTAGGAACTAGTTTGCTTGTACATTTATGCGTCCAACTAACAGATATCTCTGAATCAACTTTTCAGTTATTTAACTGATTCGTATAGTTCCATATCAGAAACTTGCTGGGCATGGTCCAAAACCGCTACATCGGTCAATTTCAGGATGAATTCAAGCACGTATGAAGCGTAGTGTTGTACAAAAAAGTTTACCAGTTACCATGCAGACGCAAGGCAGGCGTAGAAAAAAGTCGGCTAATGAAAGACGGACAATCGGACCGGCCTCGCCACATTCGAGCCCATTTTTAGGACCCAAAAGAACGTTGCATGTGTTCTCGACATTTTTAAAATAGGCTGATTTAGAGGTTTTTGACAGTGTTCAGTAAGTTTCTAAGCGAAACATCATAGATTCTCTTACTATTTAAAATTGCAATAAAGAATTTGTTTATTAATTAGCCGCCTAATTACACGAGCAACCTTGTTTTTATTGTCCCCCAAGTCGGGTAAAGTGATTGTAAAATAAAAAGTTACCTAATGCAACTGCTCTTTTTTTAAATGTTGGTGCAACTAAAAACAAACACCCAGTATAGGTGGCATAAATATAATGAGAAGCAGTAATTCGAGCCTGAAGAGATTGGTGCCTGCACCTAGCAAGCTGCACGTTGCAAGCTAATATTTTTACTAAAGGTGTATTGAAGTGGTGCTCTTTACCTTGTACAATTTGAAAGCTCCGTTTCTGTGAGAAATGAGAACAATATGTTTGTAAATGTCAATAGCGCGCACCGACGCAGCGAAAAAAGTCGCGGCGGGCAACTAGCGGGAATTATTTCGATGTTGTCGAATGGGTAAACGCGCATGCAAAGAAGTATGTTGTTGAGATCTCTCTTATTGGTTCAAAATTAGGAGATCAGTTCCCTTCCGAATCTTTCACGTTCCATGGTACAGCAACCAAAAAGTTTCACACGAGGCTTCGCTTTTATGCAGTCTCTGCGTTGCAGAAGCGATCGATTAGTCATAGTTCGGGTGTTGATCCTCAGTGCTCCGCGGTAAACAAAGCACAGTCACAGTGTGACATCCGTTGTACACCCTCTCTCTTTCGCGGCCCCGACCGCCCCGTGAGATTGAACCTAGCCAATTCGACGAAAGCCGTTTGGCTATGTTCAACGAAGTAGGACCAATGGGGACTTTCGCCCCATTCACTGTTCTGCGAATTAGAGAATTGTGCTTCCAAGTTTTTGTCTAAGAATGCACCGGTTTCGAACACCTTTGCTGGGGCAATTCATTTTCTTAACGAACGGCTACAATAGCTATCTTGAACAAGAGAACCGAAGCGTTTCCTGTCTTTTTTGCTACAAAGGAACTAAGATAGCAAAAGTCTGGAGAAACAAACAAAAAGGCATGTATTTAATTATTTATTTAATTTGCTTTTGGTTCAGATTGTGGGGAAGCCGCATTGTAAAACGTGAAAGTTTCGTTCAGCTGGATACAAAAAAAGATAGTAGGCGGTTTGTTGAGAACTCCCAGGGCAGTATAAAAGCAACGCAGATCGTAGTCTTTCCTCACTGCGGTTAGGACTCTCTGAGGACCTGTTGACACCTCCTACTGGACCCGTCTGTGAAATGGTAAGGTATATACTCTAAAAACTTATTTTTCGCAGGCTCAATATTTCGCTATTTAGGTAAAAGCTGAAGTTTTGGAATAATTCGCGAGTTCTAATTTTCGCGACATGGTGGGATCTAAATAGAGACTTCAATATGTTTGTACTTTATCGGGATTGTTCGCGGGATTCGCGAAAATTAAGTCCTTTACAGTATGTTCTTCAGAGGCGACAGTCCAACTTTATTTCAATCGGACTGATATTTCTCTCCTGTAGTAAGTCCAACTGCCGCACTAAAGCGAAATATAGCTAACATAAATAGATTGAGAACGTTATGATTTACGCAACGCAAAGTGATAAACACATGAAGCAATGATACCGATATATTAACGAAAAAATGCTCAGAGTGCAGGCGAGCTGGTGTAAGTTGAACATGATTGCAAACCTGAGACTGGGACAGAAAAGAGAACACAACAGAAGGTAGAAAAAGAGGAGGCAACTTCTCAATACCAATATATGCTGTCAACACCTGTGAACCTACAATTACAGTCACAGTTTGGCTATTTCGAGAATAACATGTGAGGATTCTCATTTCGCCGTAAGCACTGCTATGGGTTTTCGTCTAGACCGGTGCGTTTAGGTTCTAAAAATGAAATCGCAGAAATAAAATAGACTGTGAGGGTTTGCATAGAAGCTTGGCTTGAGTGGTTCAAATGTTACATTTTGCATGTTACACGCTCGCTCGGAATGGTTATGCGCTATGAGCAATTTATAACATTTTTTCGGTATTGCATCGCGGTAGCTCATGTAGAAGCATATGAAATACGTTTCTCAAGAAACTTTTGATTTAGTTTTTTTTTTGTATGCAGATGAAAGAGCGACTGGCTGCAATTGAGGACATATTGGCGTCTCTGCAGCCACTGGCGGGGCTGCCTCGCCTCGCCGTCGACGATGCCAGGGGGGATCCCCAGCAGCCGTGGCTCGAGGCGGCTAATAGGGCAACGCAATCTGAACCCCCCCTGGAGACGTTGTTTCTAGAAGAACAATTGAAGCCAGAGGAGAGGGAGGAGCGGTGTCGGCAGGCCAAAAACTATGGAAGGACTGAAGGGGCGATGTTCGTCGTCCCCACCATCGACGACGACGTCCTCCGGCACACAAGGTCCCAGAACGTGAGCCTCAACTTTTCCGGTGACAGGGCGCTCAAAGGCGTTCAAATGACGAACACCGCCGTCATTGGCCCTCTCGCGGGTATCCTGAAGTCCCTCCAGACTGAGGGATCAGTCGACAAGGAAGCAATCGCCCGCCATGTCGGAGCTGCCACATCCATGCTGTCGCATACCGACAGCCTTGTTCGGAACCAGCGGCGGGAGCTGGTCCTGGAGCGACTAGCGCCTAGGCTGAAGGGTAAGGGCGGGCAAGTTCCATTATCGGACGAAGGGCCCCAGTTGTTTGAAGAGGGGTGCCTGGACCGCATGCAGGAAGAGAACCAAAGTTCCATGCTTTGGACTCCTCCTGTGCTATGACATGGCATCCCTCTACTCCAGGACACGCCCGCCCTCCTTTTCAGCCGAGGTACGCGGCTAAATGGGGCCGCTGGACGGGCCCGGGCCGGCAGGCGCACAACTTTCCGGATGGAAGCTGGGTGTAGTGTTGCAGATTTAAGCATTTTCCTGATCATATACGTGTTGCCACTCTTCCTGATTTTACTGATTTAGACCTTCGGCATGACTGATTGATTGAGATCGTGTATTTCCAATGAGAAGGTTCGCCTTTCTATTGTGTGCTGAACCAGGAGGGATTCGGGATGTTAGGGTTGCAGGAATAAGGTTTATGAGAAGGGTTTTCCTCTGATAATATTTACCACAGCTGTTACTTGCCGTACTACAGTAACTGATTTTCTGGGTCTTGAATATTTCTTACGACAAAATACGCTAATTACGAAAAAAAATTGAATCACAACACCATGCGAAGTTAGTTCTTAAAACTTCTCGAGAACGTTAGCCGCAAGAATTTTCCTTTTAGTGCAGCCAAACGTACGAACGCCCGTCCGCTCGAGACGTCTGAGTGTTGACACTGTGTTGTCGCGGACCACAGCGAGGTCCTCGCGACCGGCAGTCTCTGATCTTTTTACATGTACGACTGCGACTTGAAATTATCTTTAAAACGCGCAACATGGTGCTTTCGCTCGCTGTGTTTTCACAAACGCCCTTAGGACTAATGCGATATCTAAAGCGATCAGTGCCGAGCCTCAGCGGTCCTAGCATGATGCAGAGATAATGCCAAAGAAATTGTAACGCGCTCCGTGCGCCAGTTGCATCGATATTTCCGACCTCTGAAATGACTGAAAGTTCGAACAAAATTTCGTGTATCATTTCTCTCATATATCCTGTTCACTCCATTTCCAGCTTCCCAGGGAAGGGTGCACCAGCTATCTACACATGAAATGAAAATTTGATTAGACAAAATATTGCGTGTTTTGTGGACTCACTTTTCTTCCTTTCTAAGGCAGCGTTCGAGAGATTTCGGAACTGTCCGACTTTGCTTGTAGGTATAAGAAAAGCGGCTTTTGTCGAGTCGACCAGCACGTGGCAGCACGGCCTGTTGACATTCTGTCCCCAGTTGGTGGCACTCAGGCGTCACGAAAGTTTATTGTCATGTATTTGGTGTGTCTTTATACGAAACTACTCTAAAACTCTACTCAAAAAAGTTTTTGTTTCTTTTTCTAAATTAATTAAATCTAGAAACCTAAGTAAGGTATTCTCTGCTCAAATAGGGGCTATACCCGTCGGTGGAATCCCGGACAAAAGCTCACCGGACAAAAGCTCACCGGACAGAAGCTCACCGGACAGAAGCTCACCGGACAAAAGCTCACCAAGTTTTTCACTGACCCGGACAAAACCTCACCAGGGGAAAATTTCATGTTGGTCATAACACGTGTGCGGACAACTTAGGTGCATGCGTGCGGCACTGAAATGCAACGATAAATTAAATTTGACAGGCGCATGGTTTGTTGCTTAGAGTAGAAACAAGTTTATTTATCCATTGATTAGAAGCGAATGCAGTCCCTCACTAGACCCAGCAGTCTTGCTAGATCTGGGTGTACCTGTAATACCTTGAAAATATCTTTCACACGGTTCTGCAGGTGCAGAGTTGTTTTTCGCACCCGCTTTTCTGGGGGTTCACCTCTGCGTGCTTGTGTCAATGCCGTGGCAACGCCCCGCAGGGGGCACCTGTGAAAGCAGGTGTTTGGAGAGTGGCGACTCCACGTACCCCGAGCCCCGCAGGGGGCGCCTGCACCACAGGTGCTAGGTGCTTGGTGAGTAGCGTCACCACGGACCCCAGCCACGTGGGCCACCATACCCGCACGCAGGGGGCACCTACTTCATAGTAGGTGCTTGGTGAGTGGCGTCACTACGAACCCCGAGCCATGTGGGTTCGCCCACCCACGTCTGGCTGTGCGTGGCGTACCCGTGTCCGGGGAAAAGGGGACCCTGGAGGTTGAGCTGAGCCCGGGGTATGTTTGGACCCTTCGGGGCCCCCCGGGCGAGGCAATACACCTCTTCGGCCCCTGCTTCTCGTAGACGGGTGTCCTGGCTTGGCCCGACCAGGATGATTCAGTCAGTCGCCTCTTCTACCCTCTTCTTCCTTCTTTCACTTTTCCTCCCTCCCCTTTCTCTTTTCCTCTACACTCTCTTCCTTCCTTTTTCACCTTCTTAGGCGGCAAGGGCCAACCTTGAGTGGAAACAGGTTCTGTCCCTGCAACCACACTAGGGTATAGTGCCCGGGCAGCACTGGTAGAGTAATGGTGTCAGCCAAGCCCACCTTGCTATGGCACATTACCTACCCCCTTGTTGGGCTCCGTGGTGGGCGGTGCACCCGGGCACTGAACTTTCCTTCCCATGTTATGGGTTTCCGTGCTAAAACCTTTCCTGATCGGCCCCGGAAAGGGTCCGCACCGAAGTTCCAACCACAGCCCACACGCCATCTACCCCTGCTAGGTTCCCAAAGTTTTTGGTCCTGCATTCTGAAACTGAAAAACAGCTATCAAAGTTTTCTCCCTTTCTCGTAGCTAAGGTAATTGAATCTACTGTTGGAAAGAAATTCAAGGCCAAGAAAATGCCTTCTGGCGACCTACTTGTTGAAATCGAATCAAGCCAGCAGAGTGATGCACTTCTTGCTTTAAATGTCATATCTGACCACAAAATCACAGTTACACCTCACCGCACCCTAAATACCATCCAGGGGGTTATTTCTGAGGATGACCTCCTTGACTCCTCAGACAGTGAAATAGTTGAGGGACTGTCCGACCAAGGTGTTATAGCTGCAAGGCGTATCTCCTTGCGCCGCGACGGCCAAGAGCGGAAAACGAAGCACATCGTTCTTACATTTGAATCTACTACATTGCCAGAGGCCGTGAAGGCTGGGTACCTTCACTGTAGAGTGCGGCCCTATGTGCCGAATCCTCGCAGGTGTTTTAACTGTCAGAGATTTGGACATGGATCCCAGAACTGCCGAGGCAAAGCCGCTTGTGCGAAGTGCGGTCATGCTGACCATCAAACAGATACATGCTCTAACGACCCTAACTGTGTCAACTGCAGCAATCCCCATCCCGCATATTCCCGCTCTTGTAAGACATGGAAAGATGAAAAAGCCATTCTTACCTTGAAAGTGAGGGAAAACCTCTCGTATCCAGAGGCACGCCGTCGCTTTGCGTTCTTGCAAAAAGGCGGCTTCGCGGAGGTGGTGCAGCGGGGGCCTGCACCACTGAAAGTGGCAGTGTCAACCCAGACGTCTTTTCCAGACAATGGGAAGCCACTGCAGTCCCCCACGCCCAAGCTGAAGATTCAGCTCCCTGGGCATGCACTCTCAGCAGATCGGTCTTCCGGCCACTCGAGCCAGAGTGCTAGCTGCCCTGTACCTTCAGGGCAGCAGCCTCAATGTTCTGGTGGAGAGTGTGCACAGGCCGCTCCCCCTTCTCAGGATGGGCCGGCAGCTGCAGCTGTCGTACCCGTTCGCACTCCGCGGTCCCCTTCCAGGGAAAGGAATCGACGCTCTCGCCCGCACTCGTCGGAGAGAGCGTCGTCTTCCAAGGAGCGGCATGGCTCTTGTGTCGCTCCTTCAGTGACAAAGGGGCAGGAACGGGTGGATTTGGGCAGTGCCCTGCCCAACACACCCGCTGCCTCTTCTGCTGGGTCAGGCCGTGGCCTGGGCATGCAGCCCCGTGCCCCAAGCCTACCCAAAGCCCTTTCCAAAGCCCCATCCTAAGAGGTGGAGGCAATGGATGTTTGCAGTGAGGTGTCTGCGCCTGCGTCTGATCAGGACGAAATAGACTGGCAGGTAGCTAAATCTAAGCATAAGGGCAAAAAACCAGTAACCCCTCCAAAGTGACGTTGTACATTCTTTTTTGCCCTGCGCGGCATAGTCGAGGTTTTACTTTTACTTGGTCTTTACTACTTTTACTGATTTACTCATCTTTTAACTTTGTTTTAGAATAATGGTTAATTTTACTTTTATGCAGTGGAACTGCCGCGGTCTTTTACGAAATATTGATGATGTTAATTTTTTATGGACGAATTACGTCCTATAGCTCTCTCTTTACAAGAGACGCATCTAATGATCACCATAATTCAGTGTTACGTCGCCATCAGTTTTTTAGAAAGGATCGCCCTGCATCAAATGCATCAGGTGGAGTAGCTGTGGCTGTTCAAAGTGGAGTCGCATGCTCGCAGGTTCCTCTTTCCACACCTCTTGAGGCTGTGGCTGTGCGCCTTCTTTTGGACCGCCTTGTCCCTGTTGTGTCTATTTATATTCCACCA
This sequence comes from Ixodes persulcatus, assembly GCA_013358835.2. Taxonomy (NCBI): domain Eukaryota; kingdom Metazoa; phylum Arthropoda; class Arachnida; order Ixodida; family Ixodidae; genus Ixodes; species Ixodes persulcatus. The sequence goes on along the minus strand of JABSTQ010008589.1, from coordinate 7,728 downwards.
AACATTCCACTGCATCTTCATGATCTCCAAAGACTTATCGCACAGCTTCCTCATCCTTTTTTACTTTTAGGAGATTTTAACGCTCACCACCCCTTGTGGGGTAGCGCCCGTCAAGACTCACGTGGTGGGGTTCTTGAGCGGTTTTTATTAACATCTGGGCTGTGCCTTATGAATAAGAGAGAGCCAACCTTTTTTAGTGCAGCTCACAATTCATTTACATCTATTGATCTTTCTTTCTCATCCCCCTCATTGTTTTCCTTATTTACGTGGAAAGTTTTAAATAATCCCTTCGGAAGTGACCACTTTCCAGTCGTCCTGGAGAATTTGGTTTCTGTGCCAAGCCTTATGAAACGTACCCCTCGTTGGAAACTGGAAAAAGCAGATTGGAGTCTTTTTAGCCTAAACTCGGACCTAAAACCTCGCATGTTTCAGTCCTTAACACATGATGAAGCCACGACATACATTACAGAACAGATAATTAATGCCGCTTTTCGTTCCATCCCTCAGACTTCCTGTAAAATAGCCAGAAAATGTAAGCCATGGTGGAATGACGATTGTTCCACCACCAAGAAGAAACAGGATAAGGCTTGGGGCATATTTCGCAGATATCCGACATTTGTGAACTTAATAGAGTTTCAGCGAAATAGGGCTCAAGCTCGTTGGACAAGAAAACAAGCCAAGCGGAAGTCTTGGAAGGGATATTTGTCTTCTATTAGTAGCTATGTCCCAGCAAAGGAAGTGTGGGACCGACTTCACAAAGTCGAAGGCAGATACCGTTGTTTCACAGTTCCTCTCTTTCCATCTGCATCCTCATTGCACGACCAGGCTAATCTGTTAGGTGCACATTTTGCAGCCGTTTAAAACTCCTCGCACTACTCTTCAGCGTTTTTGAAGTTTAAGTCTGATGTAGAGAGAACGACAATCAGCTTGGCAGGAGGAGCCTCTGCACCCTACAATCAACCGTTCACAATGGTGGAGCTCCAAATGGCTTTGAATATTCGGAAACACTCTTCCCCAGGTCCTGATCGTATACATTACGAGATGATTCGACGTTTATCGAAGGAATCACTTTCAGCTCTTCTCATATATTTTAATGGCCTCTGGAAAGATTCATACTTCCCTACAGAATGGAAACAGGCAGAAGTGATTCCGCTGCTGAAGCCTGGAAAAGACCCTTCCCTCCCGTCAAGTTACAGGCCAATTGCATTGACTACCCAAGTAGCACGGGGAGCCTGGCCGAAGGATGGCCATATCCCCATGGCCGAGCAATTTTTCATCGGCCATTGCCCGGCCAAAAAGGTCGGTGCCGACCTCGTTATGGTCCCTCGGCATAAGAAAGGCCCACCTGCCCGGGCTTTGGGAGGGCCAGGTCCTATGGCCTAGCACTGGCCACAATTGCCCGGCTCAGGCATCGGCCGAGCACCCATGGCCGGCACCTGCAGAAAACTAAGGGCCGAGGGTGGTATTGGGTCGGCCACCGAGCTGGCATGGTGGCACAGGCAGAACACCAGTGGCCTAGGGCGGACTTGGGTCGGCCACCGAGATGATATCGTGGCACAGGCAAAACACCAGTGGCCTAGGGCGGACTTGGGTAGGCCACCGAGATGATATCGTGGCACAGGCAGAACACCAGTGGCCTAGGCCGGACTTGGGTCGGCCACCGAGATGATATCATGGCGCAGGCAGAACACCAGTCGCCGAGGGCGGACTTGGGTAGGCCACCGAGATGATATCGTGGCACAGGCAGAACACCAGTGGCCTAGGGCGGACTTGGGTCGGCTACCGAGATGATATCGTGGCACAGGCAAAACAACAGTGGCCGAGGGCGGACTTGGGTAGGCCACCGAGATGATATCGTGGCACAGGCAGAACACCAGTGGCCTAGGGCGGACTTGGGTCGGCCACCGAGATGATATCGTGGCACAGGCAAAACACCAGTGGCCGAGGGCGGACTTGGGTAGGCCACCGAGATGATATCGTGGCACAGGCAGAACACCAGTGGCCTAGGGCGGACTTGGGTCGGCCACCCACCTGGGATCCTGGCACCAGCAGAACACCAGTGGCCGAGGGCGGCTCTGGGTCGGCCACCGACCTGAGATCGTGGCACCCGCAGAACACCAGTGGCCGGGGCGGCTTTGGGTCGGCCACCGAGCTGAAATCTTGGCACCAGCAGAACACCATGTGGCCGAGGGCGGCACAAGGCCGGTCGTTGAGCTGGTATTGTGCCATTGGCAGAGCGCCAGTGGCCGAGTGTGGCACCAGTCGGTCGTTGGGCTGGTATTGTGCCACCGACAGAGCGCCATGCAGTGGCTGACGGTGGCACTGGTTGGCTGCTGATCTGGCGTTGGCAGATGTACGGCGAAAATGGTTGGACCAATGCCTGCAATTACCCTTACGAAAATATGTAGGGACACTCCTAGCTAGGACGTTCTATAGAGCAGCGTCCATAGGCGGAACATAAAGCATCTATAGGCAGACCACGACTGCTGTTGCCTTCGTGAAGTCGTCCTATGGCTGCCCTATAGAATATTGGCCAACGGACGTCCTATCCTATTGACAATGTAAGGTCATCCTATACACTCTCTATAGTAAAACACCATGCATATATTAGCCCATTCGGACTCTATAGGGTGTCTATACAGGATCTTTACGGTGTCTATAGGGTGTTTGCAGAAAACCCATATGAGTTCTACAGGGAGTCCCTACAGGGTTCACAGGGAAGCCATACAGGGTCTACATAGGGTCTGCAGAAAAGCCGTACAAGGTCTACAGGGAGTCCCTACAGGGTCCGTAGAGAAGCCACCGAGTCTGCAGGGAATATATCCCCTATAAAAATGGTTATCGCCATTTGAAGTATGTATTATTGTCAAATGGCAATTGGTGTTGATCAACTGGCTATGGATGCTAATCGTCGTTTAGACATAATCCGGTTGACCTTCGTAGCTTTTTCGCCACCGTCAACTTTCCGCCAATTTATAGAACATCGCCACTGTATCGATATCCTGGTGCCTTACTACAATCAATCGGCTATTGGAGGAGATAAAAGGACTATAAATTTTATAGTCTTTTGATTGCTTCCAATTGCCAATCAACATTAGTATGGCACCAGGATAGCAATACAGTAGCGATGACCTATAGAATGGCGAACAGTTGACGGTGGCGAAAAAGCTATGAAGGTCGATCGGGTGACGTCTAAACGACGATTGCCATCCATTTTTTCAAACGACTAGTTAATCGCCCAAACGTAAACGATGAATGAAAAAATGGCCTTCCCTTGCTTCCTTATTTGTCTGTAAGGTGCGAGATGAAAGAAGAAAAATATTCTAATTTAAATGGGCATATAACCAGCACACATATTCTTGTAGCACATTCGATAAACATGCACAGAAGAACCTTGCTCATATGCTTCCTCGGCTGTTATGTTCCCTAACACCGGTCCTGTCGAACGTCCATAAGTATTTATGTGTTTGAGCTACAGGCTTCCTGCAATGCCTTCCCGGTTCTTCGAGGGCGATGGAATGACGACAGGGGCGACAGAACGTCGGTCAGATGTTCATAGAATGGCGGTAGCCATTTTCATAGGGGTATAGCCCATTCGGACTCTATAGGGTGTCTATACAGGATCTTTACGGTGTCTATAGGGTGTTTGCAGAGAACCCATATGAGTTCCACAGGGAGTCCCTACGGGGTTCACAGGGAAGCCATACAGGGTCTACATAGACACATCATTCTTTAGTCATTCCTGGCAATAGATTGTTAGCACCATGAATTGTGTCGTCGAAGGCCGAGGCTGCTTTGTCCTGACCCTAGCTGACCTAAACCTGTTGTCACATTAAGAGAAAAGAAAAGTTTGCACATTATTCAGGAACTATGTTTTGTAGGCATGTGTGTACAGTCAAACCAGACTATATCGAACCCGTTTACTTCAAATTATTTTTTATATCGAACAATTTTTGTGCACAGTAACGTTACAGTGATAATATATAGCAAAAATTACGGTTACATTGAAAAAAATAGCAGCCGCTACCAATATATCGAACTGCCAAGAGTGCCGTTTTGCTCTGCAAGCTTGCTTTCCCCCAATGTGAGCGGCCGCATTGGGGGAAAGCCAGCTTGAAGAGCACGCTGGCTTCTTTTTTCCGGGCGGACGCGTCGACTTAACACCTCCAAGAAAGAAGGCCGTAGAGCTCCGAGTGGTTACGTCACAATGTTGGAGAAGGAAGGCCATGGCGCAACTACGTGAAAAAAAAAATATGGCATCGATGTGAAAAAAATGTTTCTTGTCGAGTGGCACGGTGGTGTTCGTGCGCGTTTATCCGACATTAATATACGTTTTAAAAGTGCTGTCTTGTACAATTTATTATATATATAATATAAACGTAATACACAACACGCTACCAAGGTTGAAAGTACCAATTTTATATTTATGATTATCCACGTAACCGCGGGACTATGTGCAGTCCCGCAGCTCACCACACTTTTCGATTGAACCGGTCCGGTGAGATATTTTCTTCTTCCCTGAAATGGGCTCCGATTCTGGTAAATTTACGTTGCATGTGAGCTGCTGACTGCCTAAAAAGGAACGCTGGGACTTTCAAAAGGGAAGAGAACCGAAAAAAATCCAGTCATCGCCGCAGGGAGCACACACGAGCAAGAGATGGGCCGACAACGTTAAGCCTCCCACACTGCTGCCGCTGCTCTCGTGTGGGGTTCTTTTGATCCTTCTTCCCGTCGTTTTTCTGTCGTCACCGCAGTCTCGGGTAGTTTTTTGTGTTCGCTTGATACTACGGCATTTACATGGATTCGCGGAACAAGTCCTGCTACGGTTTGAGTGACGTGTGTGGCAACTAGCCAACGATGACACTGATCGATTATCGATAGACCTCTCTCTCGACAGAGAGATTTCTTGGAGCTTGTCTTCAAATGTTTTCGTGCCAGATATTGGGGGACGTATGGATACGATCGACAGGTGAGATACAAATTATTTACGGGTTTTCTTGGTCATGTGGGACGCAAGTAAGGGCTGCAGTCTTTTTTTTTAAATTTTGCGATAGAATGGAATTTTGTTTTTTGTCGCTATTCGTGTGCAGTGGCGTCGACATTCGTAAATATGCGTTTTAACGTTCTAGTTTTCACTGGAAGGTGAATAACAAGTTTGTGTGATTATACAAAGTGCATTTTTTGTGCTTATGTGTTTATTTATATTAATGTTATATTATTGCCTTTACCACATTTATAACAGAACCTTAAAGGTATTACGGCAATAGTATTATTGTATACAAAAGAAGTTATATTTTGTTCTCAGGCAGCTTGAGCCCATAGGAAGAAGTAAATTATTTGAATGTAAATAGTAAGTTTACATGATTGTAAGTGACCCTTGTCTAGCCATGTCCGCGTTTACTACGTCTACCTGATTTTTAACTGATCTGTTTTGCTGTGTCCAATCACTGCGTGCCTCACCATTTTGTCGAAGCATTTCTGTATAAAATATGCATTCCTACAACAATAATTGCGAGACTCAACGTTTTGAACTTAAAACAATCACATTGTATAGATGTCTTACACGCATACCTCGTGCCATTTCGCACCGATTATTTAGAGATGCAATGTTTTGCCGTGTAATACAATGTTTTCTGGACCCGTTGTTTTGTCCAGCTTTCATTTTAGCTAATAGGACACACGTATGTGACTAAAAGCGCATTACGACGGTCGACCCACGCGCGCTGCCTTCGCTTCGACGTGCTCCCCCGATGGCCTTCCTTTGCGACGTCACGAGAAGAGAGCTACGGCCTTCTCTTCTAGAAGGTGTTGGTCGACCACCCAGAAGAAAAAAAAATCTCTTTTTGCAGAGAAACCGGGGAGAGGGTGCTCCGTGGTCCCTTTCCCCGCTCCATCGGCAAAAGAAATATTATATTTTCTTCCGGGCAGTTGATGCGGCCGCCCGAAAGAAAAAAAAGCCAGCTTTGCTCTGCAAGCTGGCTTTCCCCCAACGCAGCCGCTTACCTTAGGGGAAAGCCAACTTGCAGAGCAAAACGGCACTCTGCAGAAGAAGGTGCTACTGCTCGGACGTGCTCTGTGCTCTCGGCATAGTTCGGCGCTAATGCGCCAATATAGAAGGCAGCGGCCTCACCATTTTGGATTCCGTCGATAGCGTAGGAAAATATTGTTATCGCGGATGCAATAAGGAAAAAGCAGCAGAAGATGCAAGACTGCTTCATTGTGTAATATGTCAGCAGAAAGTGGATGTTTGAGAGTCATATCCATTAATACTTCTAATTGAATAACCCGCTATATCGAACTGGCAGAACTTGAGACTTTGTATAGACCAACGCGCGGCCCTGACGTCACGCAGCTGCAGTGGCGCTGTCGACGGCACTGCGCATGCGCAGACGGATCATTCCACATGAATTCGGTTTCAGCGCACGCGCAGTGCCCACACCTGGTGTGGGCAAATGCGGGCTTGTTTGTAAACAGCGTGTCTGTCTATAAGCGGGTTTGACGTATAGTGGATTTTGAGTTCAAAACGAATTTGAAGCTCATAGTTTTTTTTTGGTTGAATATTTTCGAATTTAATATTGTTAATAGTTTCTACAAGCCTTTCTCTACTGTACCATACTTGAATAGAAACCCTGCAGGTTGTTGCCAAGATTTCATTTGTACTCTCCTGAGCTCTTATTTTAATAGGTAACTCATATTTATAAACTGTGGCATCTAAACAATACATTTGTCGCAGATATTCTAATCGAGGGGATTTTTAATTCTGCTTGCTATATGCAAATATATTGTATTCAATATAAAATATGAAAAAAAGGAGCATGAATGATGAATGTATGTTCTCAAGACATCTCTGCCTAACCCAGACATTGTTGCTCAAAATTAATGAACTTCTATTGCAAGTTTTAGAATGTGTCCAAATTTGTGCGTGTCAAAGAAATGGCATCGTCGTCGTGCGCCAATCCAGACAAGGTCTAGGCTTGGCGCATGCGCACTGGTGACGACGCTATTTTTGCTTACGCAAAGCTTTTGGGTACTGTATTCTAAAATTGCCTAATACTATTACTTAAGGTATTCACTATCGAACTTGATCACATCGGCGGTGCTCGTGAATGCAAGTGACAACCTAGCTCTTCATAATCTACACCTTTTTGTGTCTAGATATTTTACTTTTTTATGCGAAAATGTTTTTGTATTCCTTAATACATGAACTCGTCTCTGTTACGTCACGGCGCGGTGGTGGCGCGTCGGAAGCCCCCATGTGAGAGGTGTATTCCTGCATTGTTTTGAAAGGAACCAGACAAAAACCTGCCTTCTCGTCAAAACGCTGCGACTGGGGCTGTACCAAAAGGGTCGAGAAAGGTTTGAAGGTCAGTTTTCAGGTGCTCGGTTCGTCCGAGAACGTGGATATGTGCCGTGAAAAGGGAAAACCAGACGCCGTCGGACCACAATTCCTTGGGCGGGAAGCACTTTGGGTTGAATTCACAGATACTGGTGGTCATCAGATTTATTTGTTTTGTTCCAACATGAATGCCGGAAAACCGTCAAGTTGTGCGGACCACCTGCGGACTACGTTCAGTGCGTCTTCAAGATCAAACGGCCGCCTGATCGTTCGAACTGTCGTCTGCTGTTTCAAACGTTTCTGATTGTCGTCTGCTCTTTTAGACGACACCGGCTTGTAGACCAAATGCTGGCACGGTACTTGCGATAAGAAGTAAGCGCAGGTCTCAAAAG
>JABSTQ010008588.1:0-27608 GCA_013358835.2 Ixodes persulcatus | reverse complement strand
TGTTGCCGGGTGACAGAAGAAAAAGTTCCGACGCGGAGCACGCCGTAGCAGCTTGAGGCAGTCCTGCGAAGGTCAGCAGCGAAGCAGAAATGACGAAAACATAGAATTCGGACGCGGGCGTTTCTTGCCCGTATTTCTAACGATGTTCAGAGAGTTGGGGTTTCAATATGGCAGGGATCCTTGTTGCCGGGTGACAGAAGAAAAAGTTCCGACGCGGAGCACGCCGTAGCAGCTTGAGGCAGTCCTGCGAAGGTCAGCAGCGAAGCAGAAATGACGAAAACATAGAATTCGGACGCGGGCGTTTCTTGCCCGTATTTCTAACGATGTTCAGAGAGCTAGGGTTCCAATATGGCAGGGATCCTTGTTGCCGGGTGACAGAAGAAAAAGTTCCGACGCGGAGCACGCCGTAGCAGCTTGAGGCAGTCCTGCGAAGGTCAGCAGCGAAGCAGAAATGACGAAAACATAGAATTCGGACGCGGGCGTTTCTTGCCCGTATTTCTAACGATGTTCAGAGAGCTGGGGTTCCAATATGGCAGGGATCCTTGTTGCCGGGTGACAGAAGAAAAAGTTCCGACGCGGAGCACGCCGTAGCAGCTTGAGGCAGTCCTGCGAAGGTCAGCAGCGAAGCAGAAATGACGAAAACATAGAATTCGGACGCGGGCGTTTCTTGCCCGTATTTCTAACGATGTTCAGAGAGCTAAGGTTCCAATATGGCAGGGATGCTTGTTGCCGGGTGACAGAAGAAAAAGTTCCGACGCGGAGCACGCCGTAGCAGCTTGAGGCAGTCCTGCGAAGGTCAGCAGCGAAGCAGAAATGACGAAAACATAGACTTCGGACGCGGGCGTTTCTTGCCCGTATTTCTAACGATGTTCAGAGAGTTGGGGTTCCAATATGGCAGGGATCCTTGTTGCCGGGTGACAGAAGAAAAAGTTCCGACGCGGAGCACGCCGTAGCAGCTTGAGGCAGTCCTGCGAAGGTCAGCAGCGAAGCAGAAATGACGAAAACATAGAATTCGGACGCGGGCGTTTCTTGCCCGTATTTCTAACGATGTTCAGAGAGTTAGGGTTTCCAATATGGCAGGGATGCTTGTTGCCGGGTGACAGAAGAAAAAGTTCCGACGCGGAGCACGCCGTAGCAGCTTGAGGCAGTCCTGCGAAGGTCAGCAGCGAAGCAGAAATGACGAAAACATAGACTTCGGACGCGGGCGTTTCTTGCCCGTATTTCTAACGATGTTCAGAGAGTTGGGGTTTCAATATGGCAGGGATGCTTGTTGCCGGGTGACAGAAGAAAAAGTTCCGACGCGGAGCACGCCGTAGCAGCTTGAGGCAGTCCTGCGAAGGTCAGCAGCGAAGCAGAAATGACGAAAACATAGACTTCGGACGCGGGCGTTTCTTGCCCGTATTTCTAACGATGTTCAGAGAGTTGGGGTTTCAATATGGCAGGGATGCTTGTTGCCGGGTGACAGAAGAAAAAGTTCCGACGCGGAGCACGCCGTAGCAGCTTGAGGCAGTCCTGCGTAAGGTCAGAAGCGAACCAGAAATGACGAAAACATAGACTTCGGACGCGGGCGTTTCTTGCCCGTATTTCTAACGATGTTCAGAGAGTTGGGGTTTCAATATGGCAGGGATGCTTGTTGCCGGGTGACAGAAGAAAAAGTTCCGACGCGGAGCACGCCGTAGCAGCTTGAGGCAGTCCTGCGTAGGTTAGAAGCGAAGCAGAAATGACGAAAACATAGACTTCGGACGCGGGCGTTTCTTGCCCGTATTTCTAACGATGTTCAGAGAGTTGGGGTTTCAATATGGCAGGGATGCTTGTTGCCGGGTGACAGAAGAAAAAGTTCCGACGCGGAGCACGCCGTAGCAGCTTGAGGCAGTCCTGCGTAGGTTAGAAGCGAACCAGAAATGACGAAAACATAGACTTCGGACGCGGGCGTTTCTTGCCCGTATTTCTAACGATGTTCAGAGAGTTGGGGTTTCAATATGGCAGGGATGCTTGTTGCCGGGTGACAGAAGAAAAAGTTCCGACGCGGAGCACGCCGTAGCAGCTTGAGGCAGTCCTGCGAAGGTCAGCAGCGAAGCAGAAATGACGAAAACATAGACTTCGGACGCGGGCGTTTCTTGCCCGTATTTCTAACGATGTTCAGAGAGTTAGGGTTCAATATGGCAGGGATGCCTTGTTGCCGGGTGACAGAAGAAAAAGTTCCGACGCGGAGCACGCCGTAGCAGCTTGAGGCAGTCCTGCGAAGGTCAGCAGCGAACCAGAAATGACGAAAACATAGACTTCGGACGCGGGCGTTTCTTGCCCGTATTTCTAACGATGTTCAGAGAGTTGGGGTTCCAATATGGCAGGGATCCTTGTTGCCGGGTGACAGAAGAAAAAGTTCCGACGCGGAGCACGCCGTAGCAGCTTGAGGCAGTCCTGCGAAGGTCAGCAGCGAACCAGAAATGACGAAAACATAGACTTCGGACGCGGGCGTTTCTTGCCCGTATTTCTAACGATGTTCAGAGAGCTAAGGTTCCAATATGGCAGGGATCCTTGTTGCCGGGTGACAGAAGAAAAAGTTCCGACGCGGAGCACGCCGTAGCAGCTTGAGGCAGTCCTGCGTAGGTTAGAAGCGAACCAGAAATGACGAAAACATAGACTTCGGACGCGGGCGTTTCTTGCCCGTATTTCTAACGATGTTCAGAGAGTTGGGGTTTCAATATGGCAGGGATGCTTGTTGCCGGGTGACAGAAGAAAAAGTTCCGACGCGGAGCACGCCGTAGCAGCTTGAGGCAGTCCTGCGTAGGTTAGAAGCGAACCAGAAATGACGAAAACATAGAATTCGGACGCGGGCGTTTCTTGCCCGTATTTCTAACGATGTTCAGAGAGCTAAGGTTTCAATATGGCAGGGATCCTTGTTGCCGGGTGACAGAAGAAAAAGTTCCGACGCGGAGCACGCCGTAGCAGCTTGAGGCAGTCCTGCGTAGGTTAGAAGCGAACCAGAAATGACGAAAACATAGACTTCGGACGCGGGCGTTTCTTGCCCGTATTTCTAACGATGTTCAGAGAGTTGGGGTTTCAATATGGCAGGGATGCTTGTTGCCGGGTGACAGAAGAAAAGTCCCGACGCGGAGCACGCCGTAGCAGCTTGAGGCAGTCATGCGTAGGTTAGAAGCGAACCAGAAATGACGAAAACATAGACTTCGGACGCGGGCGTTTCTTGCCCGTATTTCTAACGATGTTCAGAGAGTTGGGGTTTCAATATGGCAGGGATGCTTGTTGCCGGGTGACAGAATAAAAAGTTCCGACGCGGAGCACGCCGTAGCAGCTTGAGGCAGTCCTGCGTAGGTTAGAAGCGAAGCAGAAATGACGAAAACATAGACTTCGGACGCGGGCGTTTCTTGCCCGTATTTCTAACGATGTTCAGAGAGTTGGGGTTTCAATATGGCAGGGATGCTTGTTGCCGGGTGACAGAAGAAAAAGTTCCGACGCGGAGCACGCCGTAGCAGCTTGAGGCAGTCCTGCGTAGGTTAGAAGCGAACCAGAAATGACGAAAACATAGACTTCGGACGCGGGCGTTTCTTGCCCGTATTTCTAACGATGTTCAGAGAGTTGGGGTTTCAATATGGCAGGGATGCTTGTTGCCGGGTGACAGAAGAAAAAGTTCCGACGCGGAGCACGCCGTAGCAGCTTGAGGCAGTCCTGCGTACCCTATTGGAAAACCCCAATATGAACAGCGTATTATGGATATTGATAAACAATATCTTTTATTGTATTACAATACAATGTGGATAGTGGATTGGAACACAATACATTTATTGTATTGTATTACAATAAGGCTTTGTTATGGGATTCCAATATCCATAATACGCTACAAATATTGGAATCCTATACCCCTATTGGAAAACCCCAATATGAACAGCGTATTATGGATATTGGTAAACAATATCCTTTTTGTGTATTGGAAAACATTACATTTATTGTATTTTATTACAATAAGGGTTTGTTATGGGATCCAAATATCCATAATACGCTAAAAATATTGGAATCAAATATATTCTATTGGCTACTAATAAAACTATATACGTGTTGGAATATAACGTTCAGCACGACATTTCTTTGCAACGCAGTCTCTCCTTGTGTGTATTTCTGAGTGATGAAATAAAAAATGCTGCTGTTGTCAAATTATGAATAAAGAAACAAAAACACTGGGTTTATCTATACCAAATATATTTAACATATTCCTGAATCGGAGGATCTGGCATTTACTGCAAAAGAAAGTTAATTGTTTAGGACCCTCATTCAAAAACTTGATGTTTGAAAACAGATTGTGAAATCCTAACCTTTTAATGAAAACAGCTCCTGCTAGCTGCAGCCACATAGAAACTGCAAGATAAAAATTTGTGATTAGTTCGCGACAAGAAGCAATCCTTCACTAAGCCGGATAGATTCAAAATTATGTCTGTGTTGATTGCGGAAAAATAAGCTTCAATGCCAATGCCACGGGTCATTCTGAGCTCTGTCAATTAAATATACGTATCCGCTCGTCTGGCTTCACTATTCCTGCTTCGCACCAAACTAGAGTATCCGGAATTCTCACCTTTGAGGAAAAACGAACTGGTGCTTGCTTGCTTGCAGGCCCTGGAAACTGGAAGGGAGATTTGCGATTAGTTGCGACCAAGTAGCAGTTACTTTGAGTAGCCACGTAAACTACACTAAGTCGGCAAGATTCAAAATTACATGCGCGGGACATAGATATCCTCTTGCAACGTAACTGGGAACACGTCAATGTCTCCCGCGTGTATTACAGAGAAATAAGCTTCAATGCAGAAGCCCCCAGTCGTTCTGAGCTCCGTCAATTAAAAATGCTGTACCGGTCATCTGACTTCAGTATTCCTGCTTTGGGAATCTGGAATTCTCACTTTTGAGGAACAACAAACTCTCACCTGCTGGCTCTTAGGCCGTGGAAACTGCCAGAAGGATTTTCGATTAATTGCGTCCAAGTACCAATTTCTTTGACCAGCCACCTACAGCACACTAAGCCGGATAAATTCAAAATTACATGTGCGTGACATAATATGCCTGCCTGGAGCTGAGCCGGTTGGTTTGACATGCTTACTTGAATACCAGCTGAACGAATGAGGAAAAGTCCAGCAGTGTGATTCTTTGGCTTTTTCCTCTCCGTCGCTTTTCCTAAATAATATGCCTCTTGTGACAAAACTGGGCACACGTTCTGTCGCCTCCAGCAAAGCTTCAGCTGTCACTGAAGCTTGTTTTGCTGCAATACACGTGTGTATTGCAGCAAAACAAGCTTCAGTGAAAGCGTCCCCAGTTGTTCTGAGCTCCGTCAATTAAATATGCCGTACCGCTTGTCTGGCTTCAGTATTGCTGCTTCAAAGCAAACTAGAAAATCTCGAATCCTCACCTTTGAACGATAACGAACTAGCGCCTGCTGGCTTGTGGGTCGTGGAAACTGCAAGAGAGATTTGCGATTAGTTACATACAAGTAACGATTTGTTTGAGTACCCGCCTTCAGCACACTCAAAATTACATGCACGGGTGATAGATGCCTCATGCGACGAAACCCCCTTCATCCTTGTTTTCCGTTAACTCTGGTAATCTTCGCCGCTTGCCTCCAATTTCTTTGCTACTTCTCAAATCTCGATTCCCTGGTTCCCAAAGGCCATGCCATGACTTGTGCCAGGCACGGATCCGTCAACTTCGCGACCATCACTATTGTGGCAAGGACGCCACGGCACCAAAGCAGTTGATGTGTTCTTTAAATATTTTGAGCATGGCTGAAAGCAGGTGGATGGGTCGTTCCGAAAACAGGGGGTAGGCGCTTCTGCTATCTGGGCGCAAGCTCGGCATTTTACAATAGTTGAAATAGAACTCTGCAGAAATCTTGAAACATAACAAACAAAATGTGCATGCCAAAAGGCATTGCAAATGAAAACCCACCATCTATCTATTTTCACTTCTTGTCAGCAAGAAGCTGACGTATATGTAGCCTCCCTTGCTTCAGCCGCTCCTTGGGTCTCGTTCTGATGAATCGTCGGTGGAGACCGGAGGTGCGGTCAACATCAGATTAGACCTTATGAAACATAACCCATACACTTGCTGAGAGTAAGTACACCTAAACGAATCTTAGGCATATTATTTATAGTGCATTTTAAAATGAGAGCCCTGATGTAAAATGAGACGTCAATACTGACGCACCCCTTTTGCGAACATAAAATTTTGAAGGCCTTGTCCCCCTCGGTAGGGGGACAAGGCACATGACTCCGAGGATGTGGATGAAATTTTTACCTTAACATCACAACTCAATGCCCATCCCCGAATATTCGACCACCACACTTTTAGAAAAAAATATTTTTTTAGAAGACACCGAATAACGACCACCCTTACAAAAGCCTGAACCGAGCATACTCGTACCGTGGCTTGTTTGCTCCGTGCTGCCCCTGAGTTAACTCAGGCTGACAATGCTGTTTTTTTTTAAATGGAACCCACGTTTTTCGTTTCGGTTTCACTTGTTGAGGCAGGTGGATACTTTTGTAAAGCTACCTTCCTATGCGCTTCCGAGTCAACATATTTGCAATGGCCAACCCCCGTGCTTTGATTTCGCGCTCCTTGACGAATGCTGAAATTCATTTAGGCGGGCAATAGCTCACCTTGAAAATACTTGCTCTTGGTGGCCGAGAACAAACTCGTGTTCCCGACTGGCAACCATGTGCTGCCGAGAATAGCTGCAGATATCCGAAAGAACCCAGTCTTAGTCTAATACAGATGCTTTGGCCGGACAGAGACACAAAACGCTGACACGAGACCACTATAAAGACAGGAAATAGAATGCCTATGACGAATGAAACACACAACTCAGATAGGCATCAATCACTCACCTTGAAAACACTCGCCATGAGCGGCAAAGAGCAAAGTTCTGGCCTTGATTAGCTGGTGCTTGCCTCCAAGGCCTGCATGTATAAGAAAGAACCTGGTCTTAGTCAAACTTGGGTGTTTTTGCAGAAAAGAGACAATGAAATACTAATGCACGACCACTACACAGAGGAAATGCATCCAAAAGGAATGGAACACAAAACTCATATAGGTGGGCAATACCTCACCTTGAAAATACTTGGTCTTAGTGGCCGAGAACCGACTCATGTTTCTGATTAGCACCCAATTGCTGCCGAGAATTGCTGCAGATATTCAAAAGAACCCAGTCTTAGTCTAATAAAGATGCTTTGGCCAGACAGAGACACAAAAGCCGGACACAAGGTCACTATAGAGACAGGAAGTAGAATGTCTGTGAGGAATGAAACACACAACTCAGATAGGCATCAATCACTCACCTTGAAAACACTCGCCATAAGCGGCAAAGAGTAAACTTCTGGCCTTGAATGGCTGGTGCTTGCCTCCAAGACCTGCACGTATAAGAAAGAACCCGGTCTTAGTCAAACTTGGGTGTTTCTGCAGAAGAGAGACAACGAAATACTAATGGAAGACCACTACACATAGCAAATGGCATCCAAGAGGAATGGAACACATAACTCATTAGGCGGGAAATAGCTCACCTTGAAAATGCTTTGTCTTGGTGGCCGAGAGCCGACTCGTGTTTCTGATTAGCAGCCAATTGCTGCCGAGAATTGCTGCAGATATCCAAAAGAACCTAGTCTTAGTCTAATAAAGATGCTTTGGCCAGACAGAGACATAAAAGCCGGACACAAGGCCACTATAGAGACAGGAAGTGGAATGTCTGTGAGGAACGAAACACACAACTCAGATAGGCATCAATCACTCACCTTGAAAACACTCGCCATGAGCAGCAAAGAGTAAACTTCTGGCCTTGAATGGCTGGTGCTTGCCTCCAAGACCTGCATGTATAAGAAAGAACCCGGTCTTAGTCAAACTTGGGTGTTTCTGCAGAAGAGAGACAACGAAATACTAAAGCAAGACCACTACACATAGCAAATGGCATCCAAGAGGAATGGAACACAAAACTCATATAGGCGGGCAATAGCTCACCTTGAAAATACTTGGTCTTGCAGTGATGTGATTGGCCTAAGCCATTTTGGCGCACGTTTTGAAGCAACCAAACCAGTGTTTTGGACCAGCAAATGTGGCCTTTGGAGCAACCAAAACAGTGTTTTGGAAAAGAAAAAGCGGCTTTTGGAGCACCCAAAACAGTGTTTCGGAGCAGCAAAAGTGGATTTTGGAGCAGATATTCTTAGGAAAATAAAATTATTCGTTTTAAGTGCTGTACAAACGAAGGTCACTTTGTGTTGTGTTGTGTTCTGATGTGACGTGTTGTGACGGAACTCGCGGCTTCTGTTTTTGCTGCTCAGACATCCCACAAGTGTACAGTGCTGTAGGCATTGCTAAGCAATTTTGAAAAACCACTTGCCACGGTTTTACTGGTTCTCGACGTGCCAGATTTTCGTCAAAAGTAAGCAAACGTAAAACAATGAATTGCAAGCGTCCCGGCTGGTGCCTCAGTCACGCAATTATGTTCGCATGAACGTGAGGCCAACTCCGGCAGGCTTGCTGTTGGGCATGCTTCGTCGCGCGAGCGCAGACGACTGTCCGATCGAAACCGAAACCATGCCCCTCAGCTCTGTCGCTTATCCCCAAAATTGTACACAAAATATAACTTTCGAGCATGCAACTAAAAGTCCAGTGGCGCGTGCTTGCCAGGCCGGCAAACAAGGTACAAGCTAAACGTACAAAAAATAAAGAACCTGAGTGCATCGATGCAAGACATTGCGAGCCAGCCTCAAAACGTTCTTCGAGCGCTTTGTGCAACAACTGAACTCAAGACAAACAAGCACGCTGTGCGGGTTCAGCGTGCAGCCATTGCCTTCTTTGCTTTAGCTCACTTCTCACCAACTTTCTTTGACGGCAGATTTTTCACGTACCGAGGTCCCTCTCGAAAGAAGGCTCACCGAGAGGAATCTAGATCAGGGGTTCTCAAACTGGGTTCCGGGGAACACAGGGGATCCATGAGCTGGTCTCATGGGTTCCGCGAACACCCATATTGCAACCCCCCCCCCTCCCCCCCACCATGCAAAGCGCCTTCACCTCACTTTGTACTGACATCGCAATTGATATGGTGGCGATATATGGGAAGCAACACAAGGGAAATTGCCTAAAATTGTGCATCTGTTGCTTCTCAGTCGGCAAATATGGAGTTGGGGGGGGGGGGGGGGGGTTCCGCGGCAGTTTTTGAGGCTTCCTGGGGTTCCGCGAGACCAAAACGTTTGAGAATTCCTGATCTAGATAATCAATACTTTGACACAGCAGTCCTTGAATTCAAGATAGATTTCTGTAGTAACGTATGATTTAAACAATAAAAGGAATGTTGATGAACATGCGGCGGTACTTAGTTTCATTTTAGAAAGTACCATATCTACAGTGATGTGGGGACGGCAACATTCGACGTCGCGTGAAAACGGTGACTGAAAGGCAGTGACCAAATATAGTTTTCCCCAGCCGTTGCTTCAGCTCAAAAAGTAACCCCTGCAGCGCAAAAACGTGGTTTTTTTTCACAGCATGACGGCATGGCTGGTACCCGGCACGCTAGCGTCGGAGCGTCTTCACACATTCGCGTCTATCGCTGAAAATATGAAAAAAGAGACGAGAGACGAGACCCACAAGCCAAGAGCGCAAAACGCGAGACGCCGGGAAAACCATGCAAGACCGGCTGGACATTTGACGCACGGTACTTTGTGTCAGGCGGCCGCTTGCGCCACATAACACACGCCTGCTCAATTACAGTACTCAGTTTAGTTTCGGTTTTGAAAGGCGACCTAAATTGGTCCTTTGGCGCAGGCTTGGCGCAGATTACCCATATTTTGGCGAAATGTAGCAGGATGTAGCAGGGTTAGCCCCTTGGCGCAGTTTGGCGCAATTGGCACAGCAATCACATCACTGGTCTTGGTGGCCGAGAACCGACTCGTGTTTCTGATTAGCAGCCAATTGCTGCCGAGAATCGCTGCAGATATCCAAAAGAACCCAGTCTTAGTCTAATAAAGATGCTTTGGCCAGACAGAGACACAAAAGCCGGACACAAGGCCACTATAGAGACAGGAAGTAGAATGTCTGTGAGGAATGAAACACACAACTCAGATAGGCATCAATCACTCACCTTGAAAACACTCGCCATGAGCGGCAAAAAGTAAACTTCTGGCCTTGAATGGCTGGTGCTTGCCTCCAAGACCTGCACGTATAAGAAAGAACCCGGTCTTAGTCAAACTTGGGTGTTTTTGCAGAAGAGAGACAACGAAATACTAATGCAAGACCACTACACATAGTAAATGGCATCAAAGAGGAATGGAACACAAAACTCATATAGGCGGGCAATAGCTCACCTTGAAAATACTTGGTCTTGATGGCCGAGAACCGACACGTGTTTCTGATTAGCAGCCAATTGCTGCCGAGAATTGCATGCAGATATTTGAAAGAACCCAGTCTTAGTCTAATAAAGATGCTTTGGCCGGACAGAGAAACAAAAGCCGGACACACGACCACTATAAAGACAGGAAATAGAATGTCTCTGAGGAGTGAAACACACAACTCAGATAGGCATCAATCACTCACCTTGAAAACACTCGCCATGAGCAGCAAAGAGTAAACTTCTGGCCTTGAATGGCTGGTGCTTGCCTCCAAGACCTGCACGTATCAGAAAGAACCCGGTCTTAGTCAAACTTGGGTGTTTTTGCAGAAGAGAGACAACGAAATACTAATGCAAGACCACCTACACATAGGAAATGGAATCCAAGAGGAATGGAACACAAGACTCATATAGGCGGGCAATAGCTCACCTTGAAAATAGTACTTGCTCTTGGTGGCCGAGAACAAACTCGCGTTCCAGATGTCGAGGAATGTTGCAGATATCCAAAACAACCCAGTATTAGTCTAATACGTACAGATGCTTTAGCCGGACAGAGACAGAAAAGCCGAACACAAGGCCACTATAGAGACAGGGAATAGAATGTCTGTGAGGTATGAAACACACAACTAAGATAGGCATCGATCACTCACCTGGAAAACACTCGCCATGAGCGGCAAAGAGCAAACTTCAGGCCTTGATCGGCTGGTGCTTGCCTCCAAGACCTGCATGTATAAGAAACAACCCGCTCTTAGTCAAACTTGGGTGATTTTTGCAGAAGAGAGACAACAAAATACTAATGAAAGACCATTACACATAGGAAATATCATCCAAGAGGAATGGAACACAAAACTCATATAGGCGGACAATAGCTCACTTTGAAAATACTTGGTCTTCGTGGCCGAGAACCGACTCGTGTTTCTGATTAGCAGCCAATTGCTGCCGAGAATTGCTGCAGGTATCCAAAAGAACCCAGTCTTAGTCTAATAAAGATGCTTTGGCCAGACAGACACACAAAAGCCGGACACAAGACCACTATAGAGACAGGAAATAGAATGTCTGTGAGGAATGAAACACACAACTCAGTTAGGCATCAATCACTCACCTTGAAAACACTCGCCATGAGCGGCAAAGAGTAAACTTCTGGCCTTGAATGGCTGGTGCTTGCCTCCAAGACCTGCAAGTATAAGAAAGAACCCGGTCTTAGCCAAACTTGGGTGTTTTTGCTGAAGAGAGACAACGAAATACTAATGCAAGACCACAACACATAGGAAATGGCATCGAAGAGGAATGGAACACAAAACTCATATAGGCGGGCAATACCTCACCTAGAAAATACTTGCTCTTGGTGGCCGAGAACAAACTCCTGTTCATGATTGGCAGCCATCTGCTGCGAACAATACCTGCACATATCCTAAAGAACCCAGTCTTAGTCTAACACCAATGATTTGGCCGGACCAGAGACACAAAAGTCTGATACAAACCACAAAAAGCAGGAAATAGTGTCTGCGAGAGATGAAAACAGACGGAGATGGAGAGGCTCGTTCTGTTTCACCTTAGTCAAATAGTGTGGCTCATTTTGCTAACGCCTCTTCGAACGAGCCCGCGAATCCAGTGCGTCGAACGGTTTGCGGCGGCAAGCACGCTCGAAGCAAGGGGGCTGGAGGCTGAATATCCGAAAGAGACGCGGTGCCGGTTTCTACGTCTATTCGCACATGAGATAACAAGATAGCGACGCTAGCCGAGCGTGAACGCTGACTGACGTTACGTCGGAGTACGCGCAGTCGAAATGACGCCTGCAACAGAACTCAGCTAGAGGCTTTCAACCGGGGACACATGCATTCAAATGAGCTGCGATTTCAAAACTTCATGTCTCCTTTCTGACCTTCGGTGCTTACTTTGATCCGTGTATACGAAAGCACTCAATGCTGCAAGTAATAAAGTCGTGTATACGTACCTTCCGAAGCGATTGAAAGTGCGTTGGTTTCCCTTGGAGCTCACGAGCAAAAGCGCGTCGAACTGTCATCCGTCGGTTGCGTCGGTCTCGTCGGGTCGCGCGGTTGGCGCGGTCGCGGTCGCTGCGTAGTGGCGTAGTGCGCATGCTCGGCTGCGCTCGCCGACCTCTCGGCTGGCTCAGCTGACTCGGCTGACTCGGCTCACTCCCTTCGTTGACCTGCCTCCGAAACTCGAGCTGGTGCGCGCGCGGGTTCTTCTAAAAGAACGAGGCTGTAACGTTTCGTTTGACGGCGCAAATGCACGTATTTTTCACGTCGTTTTTTTACGGTGTGAATCTCGCGAAACAGGCGACGAAGAGTGGTGGGTGAAATGTGCTCGCATGTTGTCGTGAATTTTGTGTACGACGTAGGATTACCCAGAAAGGTAGGTCAATATTGCCGCGCGCGCAGCTGGCCAAGTAGGCAGCGCGCGCGTGGCCTAAGGGTTATCGCGCCTGACTCCCACGCGAAAGGCCAGGGTTCGATTCCTGGCCGTGCCTACACATTTTGTTGACGCTGTAATGTGATGTTCTAGTAAATTCGAGAGCCGCCTTGCTAATTCGAGGTTAGAATGTTCTACGACCCGAACCTTCTACGCCGAATGTTCCGGAAGCCCACGCGTGTACAAAAGGGGCTCCGCCTGGCAAGTCAAGCCAGTTTCGCCCCAGCGTTCGACTCTGCTCTTTCGCCGACTTCGACGCCCGCGACGCTCTACTGTTATCTTTTGTTTATTTTTTGTGGGCACAAGTTCGCCCGATTAAACGTTTAGTTTACTCAGTTATTTGCCGCCTCATCACTTGTCATTCGTGACATTTTGGTGGAGGTGCTGGGTAACGCATGTCCCTGCCGCGTACCCCTCCGAGGGCCCGCAGTGCAAGTCCGACGCCAAGTCCACGAAGAACCAACGAAGGCACTACCGAGATCCGGTTCAGTCGACGCACCCAAGGCCTACACCCGGAATTCGGACTTCTGCCGCCCAGGACCAAGCAGCCAACGAGGCCGACGATGGCCAACCAGTCGCCGACCCCCGCCGCTCCCGCCGTCGTCTACCTGCCCGCCGCTCCCCGTACGCCGACTCCCTTCCACGGCGAGATCCATGAGGATGTCGAAGACTGGATCAAGCACTACGAGCGTGTGGCGCGCCACAACGGATGGACTGCGGAGCAGTGCCTCCAGAACCTCTACTTTTCGCTGGAGGGTACTGCGAGGCATTGGTTCGAGAACCACGAGGCTTCGCTTACGTCGTGGGACATCTGTGTGGCCGAGTTGCAGCGGACGTTCGCCACCCTACACCGACGGGAGAAGGCAGAAGATCTCCTCTGAATTCGAACGCAGGGCCCCGACGAAAGCGTCACAAGCTTTGTAGAAGATGTCCTCCGCCTGAGCGCCCGTGCCGACCCACGAGCCACAGACGACAAGAAGCTGCGGGTCCTCATGCGCGGGGTGAGAGACGACATCTTTGGAGGCCTCGTGCGCAACCCGCCGGGCACCGTCGAAGCCTTCGTCACCGAGGCGACAAACATCGAACGTGCCCTTCAAGCTCGGGCCTCCCATTACCAGCGACTTCCCGGTGTCGCTGCCCTCTCGACTGCCAGCTGCAACAGCCCGGATCTCCGCGAGATCATCCGGGACGTTGTGCGGGAGGAAATCAGGAGGCTTCTTCCTGCTGCCGCAAGCCCGGATTCGCCCTCAATCACTGAGATTGTCCGGGAAGAAGTTCAGCAGGCGCTGCAGCCACAAGTCAGCGCCGCTCCCGAACCACCGACGCTGAGCTACGCCGCCGCTACTCGACGACCACCGCCCCCTGCTCACCCGTACATGGCGCCACCACGGCGTGAACCTCCAGCGCCGCAGTTTTTCCGACGCCAGGAAGATCGGGTGCACGCCCACCCAGAACAAGCAGCGCCACGGAAAACCGACGTGTGGAGGACGGCCGACCGACGCCCGTTGTGCTACCACTGCGGAGAAGCCGACCATATCTACCGACGATGCCCTTACCGCCAGCTGGGCCTACGAGGGTTTGCACCCAACGACCCTCGACCACGTCTCGGAGAGCGACCTCGGGACATCGAGAACTACATCCGCCGCTCATCATCTCCTGAGTCGACTCCCCGAGGATTCCGCTCACCGTCCCCCCGACGCTCGCCATCGCCCTTCCGCCGGTCTCGCCGAGACAGCCTGTCTCCCCTGCGTCGCCGGAAAAACTAGGCGCGGCAACGCCTGGAGGTGGCGTTGCCGAAGACGACCGAAGTAAAGAGCCTCCAAGAACGACGGAGCGCTCCCACTCTCCCGACGCTGCGCATCGCAACGACGCTCCTGCTTCGGTGTCCAACAACCTCAACGTTATTATCGACGGCCACGACGCATCGGCACTCGTCGACACCGGAGCAGACTACTCCGTTTTGAGTGGGAGGCTCGCTCGCCGCCTTCGCAAAGTCATGACGCCGTGGGATGGACCCCAAATACGAACCGCAGGAGGACATCTCATCACGCCCATCGGAAGGTGCACTGCTCGCGTCGAGATCCACGGCGAGACGTGTCCGGTAAAGTTCGTCGTTCTACAAGACTGCTCCAGAGATGTCATTCTTGGCATGGACTTTCTGTGCGAATACGGCGCCGTCATCGACCTGGGTGAGAACAGATTGACGCTGCGGAAGCCTGTTCCGCCTTCAGAGAAACCCCAAACAGCGTCAGCCGGCGTCCGAGTCGACACCGACCACGTGAACCTGCCGCCGCGATAAAGTGTTGTCGTACCCGTCGTGGCCGATACAGCTACCTGCGGCGAAGTTGTCCTGGAAGGCAACCTTCAATTGCTCCTGGGAAGAGGAATAGGCGTCGCAAGAGGAGTAGCTGAACTTCAGGATGGGCGCACCGTGGTGCTCGTGACGAACTTCCGACAAGAAACGCAACACCTCACGAAAGGTGCCGCTGTGGGCCACGTCGAGGAACTTCGAAACTCCGCCGATATCGCCGCGATCGCTGACGAATCATTGCCACCTCAACAAGACATTGCGCCGCCAGCGCAGCTCGACATCGACCCGAAGCTTCCAGGCCCGAAACGACGACAGCTGATTGACCTCCTCGCCGAATACAGCAACTGCTTCGCGAAGTCGTCGAAGGTGCGCCAAACCGCCGTTGCGAAGCATCGCATCGTTACCGAGGACGACGCGCTCCCTGTGCACCGATCGCCGTACCGAGTCTCCGTAAAAGAAAGGGAGGTCATTCAAGAGCAAGTGCAAGAAATGCTGAACGACGACATCATCCAGCCTTCAAGCAGTCCGTGGGCCTCTCCAGTCGTGCTTGTCAAGAAGAAGGACGGAACGCTTAGGTTCTGCGTGGACTACCGAAAGCTGAACGCGGTAACCAAGAAAGACGTCTATCCACTCCCTCGCATCGATGACACGCTAGACCGGCTGCGCCACTCCCGGTACTTTTCATCGATGGATCTGAAGAGCGGTTACTGGCAGATCGAAGTCGACGAACGGGACCGAGAGAAGACCGCTTTCGTCACGCCGGATGGACTGTACGAGTTCAAGGTGATGCCCTTCGGACTATGCACGGCGCCAGCGACTTTCCAGCGTGTCATGGACACCGTACTGGCAGGACTGAAGTGGCAGAGCTGTCTTGTCTACCTTGACGACGTCGTTGTGTTTTCAAGTGACTTCGACGAGCACTTGCGACGACTCCGAGCTGTCCTCCAAGCCATACAGACTGCACGACTCACGCTTAAGCCGTCCAAGTGCCGGTTCGCCTATGACGAACTGAAGTTCCTAGGCCACGTTGTTAGTAATGACGGCGTCCGCCCAGACCCCGAGAAGACTCGCGCCGTTGCGGCATTTCCAGCGCCTTCAGACAAGAAGGCCGTGCGAAGATTCCTTGGACTTTGTGCCTACTATCGACGCTTCGTTCGGGATTTCGCAAGAATTTCCGCTCCACTCACAAAACTTACGAAGGACGCCGAGAAGTTCGAATGGGCCGAGGAGCAGCAGCACGCATTCGACGAGCTTAAGCAACGGCTCCAGACTCCTCCTGTTCTTGGACACTTCGATCAAGATGCGGAAACCGAGATTCATACGGACGCAAGTAACGAAGGACTTGGCGCGGTGCTGGTTCAAGTGCAAGAAGGCATCGAGCGAGTCATCGCCTACGCAAGTCGGACACTTTCCAAAGCGGAGAGAAATTACTCCACGACTGAAAAAGAATGTCTTGCGGTCGTCTGGGCCATCACGAAGTTTCGCCCGTACTTATACGGGAGTCCTTTCCGCGTTGTCACGGACCACCACTCGCTCTGCTGGCTTGCGAACCTAAAGGACCCTTCAGGACGTCTCGCTCGATGGAGCCTCCGACTGCAGGAGTTCGACATGAGTGTGGTCTACAAGTCAGGCTGCAAGCACAGCGACGCCGATTGCCTGTCCAGAGCCCCTGTTGAGACATCCCCCGGTAGCAGCGACGACGATGACGACGAGTGCTTCCTAGGCGCGGTGAACACCGACGACATGGCGCGACGTCAAAGAGATGATCCCGAGTTGCGCGCCCTAATCGAGCACCTCGAAGGACGAGGGGGTACTATCCCCCGTGTCTTCTTGAGAGCCCTGCCGACCTTCGTCCTCCGACAAGGTGTGCTTTACAAGGAGAACTTCGGAGACAGCATCTCGCCGTGGCTGCTTGTAATCCCGGCCGACCTTAGAGATGAGATCTTCCAAGCCTGTCACGACGACCCAACGGCTGGGCACCTTGGCTACAGCAGGACGCTCGCCAGGATTCGAGAAAAATACTACTGGCCAAGGCTACCGAAGACCGTTCACCTCTACACTCGATCATGCCACGAGTGTCAGCGACGCAAGAAACCGCCGACAAAGCCGTCAGGACTTCTGCATCCGATTGCTCCCCCGTCTATGCCGTTCCAGCAGATCAGAATGGATTTACTTGGCCCTTTCCCGCCGTCGACGTCGGGAAACCGCTGGATAATCGTCGCCACAGATTATCTCACACGGTACGCCGAGACGAAAGCCCTTCCATCAGGTACGGCTGTGGAAGTCGCCAAGTTTTTCATCGAGTCCATTGTCCTCCGGCACGGTGCCCCCGAAGTCCTCGTTACAGACCGTGGATCATCGTTCATGGCCCAGCTGACGCAAGAGATCCTCCGTCTCAGTGGCACCGGCCACCGTCGAACCACTGCGTACCATCCGCAGACAAATGGACTGACAGAACGGCTAAACAAAACTATCGCCGACATGGTCTCCATGTATGTCGACGTGGAGCACAAGACATGGGACGAGGTGTTGCCGTACGTTACATTTGCGTACAACACAGCGGTACAAGAAACCACAGGAATGACGCCGTTCCAACTGGTGCATGGCCGGACGGTTACGACAATGCTGGACGCCATGCTGCCTCACGTGCCAACCGACGATGGCAACGACGACGCTCAACTGATCTCTCAACGCGCGGAGGAAGCTCGTCAACTGGCAAGAATCAAGATTCAAAACCAGCAGCGAGTCGACGCACGCCGGTATAACCTTCGTCGCAGGGACGTCCATTTCCAACCCGGGGACCGGGTATGGGTGTGGACACCGATTCGGCGCCGCGGTCTCAGCGAGAAGCTTCTCAAGCGCTACTTCGGACCCTACAGAGTGCTTCGTCGACTCGGGGATCTGAACTACGAGGTGATGCCCGACGGAACACGGACTTCATCACGCCGCCCTCCACGACCAGAAGTCGTCCACGTCGTGCGCATGAAGCCATACTACGCTCGATAGGACTGTGGACCTTATGTGTTCTAAGTGACTCTTTAGCTTACCGTTCTTTTTGTTTCCTTTGTTTTGTTCTGCATCGGGTTCGATTCCTGGCCGTGCCTACACATTTTGTTGACGCTGTAATGTGATGTTCTAGTAAATTCGAGAGCCGCCTTGCTAATTCGAGGTTAGAATGTTCTACGACCCGAACCTTCTACGCCGAATGTTCCGGAAGCCCACGCGTGTACAAAAGGGGCTCCGCCTGGCAAGTCAAGCCAGTTTCGCCCCAGCGTTCGACTCTGCTCTTTCGCCGACTTCGACGCCCGCGACGCTCTACTGTTATCTTTTGTTTATTTTTTGTGGGCACAAGTTCGCCCGATTAAACGTTTAGTTTACTCAGTTATTTGCCGCCTCATCACTTGTCATTCGTGACAATATCGATAACTGTGCGCCTAAGAAGCAACTACATGCACGTGACCTGTCAAACCTGTTCATCCTCATTATTTTATCGCGCGAACCGACATTGTATCGTATCGTGTTCGATTTGGGTCCCAACACTGGTAACCTAACTTTTGTTGCATTATGACAACTGCAATAAACATTTGTTGAAAAACGATCACTCGAATAAGCACGTCGTTATTGGGCTTTCTCTTTTCTCTTTTCTCTTTTCTCTTTATATATAGTGCCTTATGTATCAGTGTTATATTTCCCAGATACAAGTGTGTATATGTTTTTTGTTTTTGTTTTTCTTACTCGTCTTCCTGCTATATAATTATTGATTTTGTTTACAATTTCTGACATTTTGCTTATCCGCCTCTGCCAAGAAAACGGGGGTGGGGCCCAGTCAAGCCAACATGTGTTGGCTTTTTGCCCATGCCCCAGTCGTCTGTACACATAGACGAAATAAACTGATTCTGATTCTGATTCTGATTCTGAAAGGTAGGTCGCGGGTGTTCCAGCTAGTTATTATGAACGGTTTGGTGGTTCCTAGCATTTCAAGCGCGCGAGTCTGTGTGTACTGCGTACCCTACCAACAGCCGTACGTACTTGCGTTTTCGATCAATGTTAATGTGTTCGCAACGCAGAACGTTTGTGTTCTGTGTGTATCTACCTCCAATATCGTTCCCTCTCGTATTGCCGTATGGTAACTCGTGCTGTTTTACGATATCACTCACGCGATGTCGTATATATATGGGCATACCGATATCCACATGATGCGTTACGAACGCTCGGTATCGTGCTACGTTTCCTTTTAGTCCGCGGTATATGTTGACGCAATTCATGTTGCTAACTTCGTATTCGTTCTGAGATATATGCATGCGATATCATATTTTCCTTTGGGCCTGTGATCGACGACCGATATTTATGTATCGTGCGGCCGTACAGTATGCCCATGTTGGTCACCAATATGCACGCGATGTCGTATTCTATTCTAATAACCGCGCATTATGTGGGTGTATTGTGCTCCAATATCGTGTTGTATACCAATAACGTCAAGTTCTATCGGAGTATTGTGCTCCAATATCCTGTTGTATACCAATAACCGCATATTATATTGGGATATTGTGCTCCGATCTGAATTCCCATCGTGCGTATTGGGTTAATCGGATAACAATAAGATTTTATTGGTTTCAATTAACTCCATTGGAATACAATATTTCCAATAAGCCGAGTTCATATTGGCCTTTTTCAATAGGGTAGGTTAGAAGCGAACCAGAAATGACGAAAACATAGACTTCGGACGCGGGCGTTTCTTGCCCGTATTTCTAACGATGTTCAGAGAGTTGGGGTTTCAATATGGCAGGGATGCTTGTTGCCGGGTGATAGAAGAAAAAGTTCCGACGCGGAGCACGCCGTAGCAGCTTGAGGCAGTCCTGCGTAGTTTAGAAGCGAACCAGAAATGACGAAAACATAGACTTCGGACGCGGGCGTTTCTTGCCCGTATTTCTAACGATGTTCAGAGAGTTGGGGTTTCAATATGGCAGGGATGCTTGTTGCCGGGTGACAGAAGAAAAAGTTCCGACGCGGAGCACGCCGTAGCAGCTTGAGGCAGTCCTGCGTAGGTTAGAAGCGAACCAGAAATGACGAAAACATAGACTTCGGACGCGGGCGTTTCTTGCCCGTATTTCTAACGATGTTCAGAGAGTTGGGGTTTCAATATGGCAGGGATGCTTGTTGCCGGGTGACAGAAGAAAAAGTTCCGACGCGGAGCACGCCGTAGCAGCTTGAGGCAGTCCTGCGTAGGTTAGAAGCGAACCAGAAATGACGAAAACATAGACTTCGGACGCGGGCGTTTCTTGCCCGTATTTCTAACGATGTTCAGAGAGTTGGGGTTTCAATATGGCAGGGATGCTTGTTGCCGGGTGACAGAAGAAAAAGTTCCGACGCGGAGCACGCCGTAGCAGCTTGAGGCAGTCCTGCGTAGGTTAGAAGCGAACCAGAAATGACGAAAACATAGACTTCGGACGCGGGCGTTTCTTGCCCGTATTTCTAACGATGTTCAGAGAGTTGGGGTTTCAATATGGCAGGGATGCTTGTTGCCGGGTGACAGAAGAAAAAGTTCCGACGCGGAGCACGCCGTAGCAGCTTGAGGCAGTCCTGCGTAGGTTAGAAGCGAACCAGAAATGACGAAAACATAGACTTCGGACGCGGGCGTTTCTTGCCCGTATTTCTAACGATGTTCAGAGAGTTGGGGTTTCAATATGGCAGGGATGCTTGTTGCCGGGTGACAGAAGAAAAAGTTCCGACGCGGAGCACGCCGTAGCAGCTTGAGGCAGTCCTGCGTAGGTTAGAAGCGAACCAGAAATGACGAAAACATAGACTTCGGACGCGGGCGTTTCTTGCCCGTATTTCTAACGATGTTCAGAGAGTTGGGGTTTCAATATGGCAGGGATGCTTGTTGCCGGGTGACAGAAGAAAAAGTTCCGACGCGGAGCACGCCGTAGCAGCTTGAGGCAGTCCTGCGTAGGTTAGAAGCGAACCAGAAATGACGAAAACATAGACTTCGGACGCGGGCGTTTCTTGCCCGTATTTCTAACGATGTTCAGAGAGTTGGGGTTTCAATATGGCAGGGATGCTTGTTGCCGGGTGACAGAAGAAAAAGTTCCGACGCGGAGCACGCCGTAGCAGCTTGAGGCAGTCCTGCGTAGGTTAGAAGCGAACCAGAAATGACGAAAACATAGACTTCGGACGCGGGCGTTTCTTGCCCGTATTTCTAACGATGTTCAGAGAGTTGGGGTTTCAATATGGCAGGGATGCTTGTTGCCGGGTGACAGAAGAAAAAGTTCCGACGCGGAGCACGCCGTAGCAGCTTGAGGCAGTCCTGCGTAGGTTAGAAGCGAACCAGAAATGACGAAAACATAGACTTCGGACGCGGGCGTTTCTTGCCCGTATTTCTAACGATGTTCAGAGAGTTGGGGTTTCAATATGGCAGGGATGCTTGTTGCCGGGTGACAGAAGAAAAAGTTCCGACGCGGAGCACGCCGTAGCAGCTTGAGGCAGTCCTGCGTAGGTTAGAAGCGAACCAGAAATGACGAAAACATAGACTTCGGACGCGGGCGTTTCTTGCCCGTATTTCTAACGATGTTCAGAGAGTTGGGGTTTCAATATGGCAGGGATGCTTGTTGCCGGGTGACAGAAGAAAAAGTTCCGACGCGGAGCACGCCGTAGCAGCTTGAGGCAGTCCTGCGTAGGTTAGAAGCGAACCAGAAATGACGAAAACATAGACTTCGGACGCGGGCGTTTCTTGCCCGTATTTCTAACGATGTTCAGAGAGTTGGGGTTTCAATATGGCAGGGATGCTTGTTGCCGGGTGACAGAAGAAAAAGTTCCGACGCGGAGCACGCCGTAGCAGCTTGAGGCAGTCCTGCGTAGGTTAGAAGCGAACCAGAAATGACGAAAACATAGACTTCGGACGCGGGCGTTTCTTGCCCGTATTTCTAACGATGTTCAGAGAGTTGGGGTTTCAATATGGCAGGGATGCTTGTTGCCGGGTGACAGAAGAAAAAGTTCCGACGCGGAGCACGCCGTAGCAGCTTGAGGCAGTCCTGCGTAGGTTAGAAGCGAACCAGAAATGACGAAAACATAGACTTCGGACGCGGGCGTTTCTTGCCCGTATTTCTAACGATGTTCAGAGAGTTGGGGTTTCAATATGGCAGGGATGCTTGTTGCCGGGTGACAGAAGAAAAAGTTCCGACGCGGAGCACGCCGTAGCAGCTTGAGGCAGTCCTGCGTAGGTTAGAAGCGAACCAGAAATGACGAAAACATAGACTTCGGACGCGGGCGTTTCTTGCCCGTATTTCTAACGATGTTCAGAGAGTTGGGGTTTCAATATGGCAGGGATGCTTGTTGCCGGGTGACAGAAGAAAAAGTTCCGACGCGGAGCACGCCGTAGCAGCTTGAGGCAGTCCTGCGTAGGTTAGAAGCGAACCAGAAATGACGAAAACATAGACTTCGGACGCGGGCGTTTCTTGCCCGTATTTCTAACGATGTTCAGAGAGTTGGGGTTTCAATATGGCAGGGATGCTTGTTGCCGGGTGACAGAAGAAAAAGTTCCGACGCGGAGCACGCCGTAGCAGCTTGAGGCAGTCCTGCGTAGGTTAGAAGCGAACCAGAAATGACGAAAACATAGACTTCGGACGCGGGCGTTTCTTGCCCGTATTTCTAACTATGTTCAGAGAGTTGGGGTTTCAATATGGCAGGGATGCTTGTTGCCGGGTGACAGAAGAAAAAGTTCCGACGCGGAGCACGCCGTAGCAGCTTGAGGCAGTCCTGCGTAGGTTAGAAGCGAACCAGAAATGACGAAAACATAGACTTCGGACGCGGGCGTTTCTTGCCCGTATTTCTAACGATGTTCAGAGAGTTGGGGTTTCAATATGGCAGGGATGCTTGTTGCCGGGTGACAGAAGAAAAAGTTCCGACGCGGAGCACGCCGTAGCAGCTTCAGGCAGTCCTGCGTAGGTTAGAAGCGAACCAGAAATGACGAAAACATAGACTTCGGACGCGGGCGTTTCTTGCCCGTATTTCTAACTATGTTCAGAGAGTTGGGGTTTCAATATTGCCGCGCGCGCAGCTGGCCAAGTAGGCAGCGCGCGCGTGGCCTAACGGTTATCGCACCTGCCTCCCACGGGAAAAGCCAGGGTTCGATTCCTGGCCGCGGGACGTATTTTTGTGGACATCTGAGTTACATGTTCTGGTAAATTCGAGAACCGTGTTGCTTGTTCGAGGCCCGAATGTTCTACGCGTCGAACTTTCTACGACGATTATTCCAGAAACCCACGCATGTACATAAGGGGCTCCGCGTGGCGAGCCGCAGTCAGTTTTTCGCCTCAGCGTTCGATTCTGCTGTCACGCCGACTTCGACGCCCGCGACGCTCTGCTTTCTTCTGTTCTCCTTTGTTATCGTTTTTCCTTTTAGTTTTTGGGCACAAGTTCGCCCCATTAAACGTTCAGTTTTCTCAGTCCTTCGCCGCCTCATCACTTGTCATTCGTGACATTTTGGTGGAGGTGCGGGGTACCGCATGTCCGTGCAGCGCACCCCTCCAAGTTCCCGAAGTGCAAGTCCGATCCCAAGCTCCGGAGGACCCGACGAAGACCAAATCGGGACCCGATCAAGTCGCCGCATCCAAGGTCTACCCCCAGAACACGGACTTCTGCCACCAAGGACCAAGCAGCCAACGAGGCCGACGATGGACGACCAGCAATCGCAGACCCCGACCGCCGCCGCCGTCGTCTACCTGAACGTTGCCCAGAGAACCCCGACAACCTTCCATGGCGAGACCCACGAAGACGTGGAGGAGTGGCTTCTGCACTACGAACGTGTAGCACGCCATAATGGATGGACCACTGAGCAGCGCCTCCAAAACCTCTACTTCTCCTTGGAGGGTACCGCGAGGCAGTGGTTCGAGAACCACGAGGCGTCGCTTACGTCGTGGGACACCTGTATCGCCGGCCTGAAGGAGACATTCACGAACCAGACACGACGACAGCGAGCGGAAGACCTTCTGCAAGTACGAACTCAAGGGCCCAACGAAACGGTCACGAGCTTTGTTGAAGACGTCCTCCGCCTGAGCAGCCGTGCCGACCCTCAGTCCACCGAGGAGAAGAAGCTGCGCGTCGTGATGAGAGGAGTGAGGAGTGACATCTTCGGCGGTCTTGTTCGCAACCCCCCATCTACTGTCGAAGACTTCGTCACGGAGGCCACAAACATAGAACGTGCCCTCCTCGCAAGAGCCAGCCACTACCACCGGCACTCGAGCGTCGCTGCTGCTTCTGAATCGGGCTACGACATCAGCCCTAGCACCCCCGGCCTTCGCGACATCATCCGCGACATCGTCCGGGAGGAGCTCAAGAAACTTCTCCCGACTGCTGAACGCCCTGCCTCAATCTCCATTGCCGAGGTCGTCCGAGACGAGGTTCAGCGTGCGTTCCTACCAGATGCCCCTGTCACCGTGGCCGCACCCGAAGAACCGACGCTGACCTACGCCGCAGCTACCCGACGACCGCCGCCCCCTGCTCACCCGTATAGGGCGCCACCCCGACGTGAACCTCCAGCGCCGCAGTTTTCCCGACGCCAGGAAGATCGGGCGCACGCCCACCCAGAACAAGCAGCGCCACGAAAGACCGACGTCTGGCGAACGGCCGACCGACGCCCGCTCTGCTACCACTGCGGGGAAGCCGACCACATCTACCGCAGCTGCCCCTACCGTCGACTTGGGCTGCGTGGTTTCCACCCGAACGATCCACGCCCGAGGTACGGTGAACGCCCTCGCGATATCGAGGAGTACCTCCGACGCTCGCCCTCCCCAGTGTCGTCTCCCCGCCGTGAAGCCCGCTCCCCATCGCCACGACGTTCAGCGTCCCCAGCGACCCGACCCCGCCGAGAGAGTCTGTCTCCCCTGCGTCGCCGGGAAAACTAATTGCGGCAACGCCTGGAGGTGACGTTGCCGAAAACGACGGAAGCAAACAGCCTCCAAAAACGCCGGAGCGCTCCAACTCTCTCAACGCCCCGCATCGCACCGACGAGCCTGCAACGGTGTCCAACAACCTAAACGTTGTTATCGACGGCCTCGACGTATCGGCACTCGTGGACACCGGAGCAGACTACTCAGTCTTGAGTGGGAGGCTCACTCGCCGCCTTCGGAAAGTTACGACGTCGTGGGACGGACCGCAGATACGAACCGCCGACGGACATCTCATCACACCTGTTGGCAGGTGCACCGCTCGCGTTGAGATCCACGGTGAAACCTGCCCTGTGAAGTTCGTCGTTCTGCAAGACTGTTCGAGGGACGTCATTCTCGGAATGGACTTCTTGTGTGAATACGGCGCCGTCATCGACCTTGGTGAGAACAGATTGACGCTGCGCAAGCCTGTTCCGCCTTCGGAGATACCCCAGATAGCGTCAGCCGCCGTCCGAGTCGCTGCCGCCCACGTGAACCTGCCGCCGCGATCAAGTGTTGTCGTACCCGTCGTGACCAATGCAGCTACCTGCGGCGAAGTTGTTCTTGAAGGCAACCTTCAATTGCTCCTGGCAAGAGGAATAGGCGTCACAAGAGGAGTGACTAAACTTCAGGATGGGCGCACCGTGGTCCTCGTTACAAACTTCCGAAATGAAACGCAACACCTCACGAAAGGTGCAGCCGTGGGCCACGTCGAGGAACTTCGAAACGCCGCCGAAATCGCCGTGATTACTGACGAAACTTCGCCACCTCAGCAAGATTGTACGTCGCCAGCGCAACTCGACATTGACCCCAAGCTTCCAGGTCCAAAACGACGGCAGCTGAGTCAGCTCCTCGCCGAATACAGCAACTGCTTCGCGACGTCGTCGAAGGTGCGACAAACCACCGTTGCGAAGCATCGCATTGTCACCGACGACGACGCGCTCCCTGTGCACCGATCGCCGTACCGAGTCTCCATAAAGGAACGGGAGGTAATCCAACAGCAAGTGGAAGAAATGCTGAACGACGATATAATCCAGCCTTCAAGCAGTCCCTGGGCCTCTCCAGTCGTGCTGGTTAGGAAGAAGGACGGAACGCTTAGGTTCTGCGTGGACTACCGGCAGCTGAACGCGGTAACGAAGAAAGACGTCTATCCACTCCCCCGAATCGATGACACGCTAGACCGCCTGCGCCACTCTCGATACTTTTCATCGATGGACCTGAAGAGCGGCTACTGGCAGATTGAAGTCGACGAACGGGACCGAGAGAAGACAGCTTTCGTTACGCCAGATGGCCTGTACGAGTTCAAGGTCATGCCTTTCGGCCTATGCACGGCGCCGGCAACGTTCCAGCGTGTCATGGACACAGTACTGGCAGGGCTGAAGTGGCAGAGCTGTCTCGTCTACCTTGATGACGTCGTAGTGTTTTCAAGTGACTTCGACGAGCACTTGCGACGACTCCGAGCTGTTCTCCAAGCCATTCAGACCGCCGGACTCACACTGAAGCCGTCAAAGTGCCGGTTCGCCTATGACGAACTGAAGTTTCTAGGCCACGTGGTTAGTAACAAAGGCGTCCGCCCAGACCCCGAGAAGACTCGCGCCGTCGCGGCATTTCCAGCGCCGACAGACAAGAAGGCGGTGCGAAGATTCCTTGGACTTTGCGCTTACTATCGACGCTTCGTTCGGGATTTCGCTAAAATTTCCGCACCGCTCACAAACCTCACGAAGGACGCCGAGAAATTCGAATGGGGCGAGGAGCAGCAGCAGGCATTCGACGAGCTGAAACGACGACTCCAGACTCCACCTGTGCTTGGTCATTTCGATCAGGATTCGGAAACCGAGATTCACACGGACGCAAGTAACGCGGGACTCGGCGCAGTACTGGTCCAAGTGCAAGAAGGCATCGAGAGAGTCATCGCCTACGCAAGTCGGACACTGTCCAAGGCGGAGAAAAATTACTCGACGACTGAGAAAGAATGCCTTGCGGTCGTCTGGGCAATCACGAAGTTTCGACCGTACTTATATGGGAGCCCGTTCCGCGTGGTGACGGACCACCACTCGCTTTGCTGGCTTGCGAACCTCAAGGACCCGTCAGGACGCCTCGCTCGATGGAGTCTCCGACTACAAGAGTTCAACATGACTGTGGTCTACAAGTCAGGCCGCAAGCACAGCGACGCCGACTGCCTGTCCAGAGCCCCCGTCGAAACCCCTTCCGGCTGCAGCGACGACAATGACGACGAGTGCTTCCTAGGAGCAGTCAACACCGACGACATGGCACGACGTCAACGGGACGATCCTGAGCTGCGCGCATTAATCGAGAACCTGGAAGGGGGCGGAAGTACCGTGCCCCGCGTCTTCTCACGAACCCTGCCGACTTTCGCCATTCGACAAGGTGTGCTCTACAAAGAGAACTTCGGAAACAACAACTCGCCATGGCTGCTGGTAATCCCGGCAGACCTCCGAGAGGAGATTTTTCAAGCATGTCATGACGACCCGACGTCCGGACACCTTGGTTACAGCCGGACACTGGCCCGTATTCGTGAAAAGTATTACTGGCCCAAGCTCCCCAAAACCGTCCA
>JABSTQ010008587.1:0-17874 GCA_013358835.2 Ixodes persulcatus | reverse complement strand
CCCTGCTATGAAATAGGGTGGGGATATTTTGCCGGCAGCCGGCACAGCCACTCGGGAAAGAAATTGCCGGGAGTTTCGGATGGCAATGATCATTGTAAAAAGAAATAAATAAAAATATTGGCGATTTTATCACAAATGTTTCAGAAAAAAAAAAAGTTGGCCTTTTTTTATTTCAGTTTGGGACCCACGGCACGTGAGGCGGACACCTTTCCACTGAGCTGCTCACATTTTTTTTTTTTTTGCCTTCTGAGCTACTCACAAAACTTGAAATTCCCGTCTTAACTATTCCTTTTACACGAGACGCAATAGAACAACTACCGGTAAATTTTTTTTCTCGGTTTGTTGTGCCGGCTGCCGGCAGAATATCCACCACCTATGAAATACGATGTACGGTTTGAACGGAGTCGATGCAAGCGTGTGATTCACGCGCGTACATCAGACATGTACAAGTTACTCGAAAAATGTAATTAAGTTAAGTTACTGAATATTGACTAGAGATGGGCAAAACGGCTCACTTCAGTGAGGGCTCGAACGGCTCAGCTCACTGAATGAACCGGCACATTTGAACGGCTCACCGGCTCACTTCGGTGACTGGGTCGCTCAGAAACCATCGATAGTGGGTCTATCGATGGGAACAGGCGCGGGCAGGAAAGAGTTAAACGAAGTGCTTGAAGACATTTGTTGGCGTTTCTTTCGAAGCGAATAATCAGGCATAACAGCATGTGAGCGAGCTTGAGGTGAAGGCAAGCCGTGAACCAATCTCCGCAGAGGCTCCGTCGACGCTAGCGCCAAAGCCCTATTCAGTTTCGGCCCTAGCAGGAAGGTGCCACTTTTGTCAACAAAGGCTGTGTTCCAAATCTTACCCAAATGAATCCGAGTTACTCCCGCCGGTCGTGTCACGTGACAACACAGACTGAAAAACGCTGGACGCGGGTAGGTTTTAGAACGCCAAGGTGCAAAGTAAATTTTGGAACACGGCCAAAAGGCTGTTTTCGTCGTCATGGCAGCAAGAACGGAACGGAGTTGCTTTTCCGCACTACTAATAGATGGGCGTAAAATCGCACCGGCAAAAGACCCGGCAATGCCCAGCCCACGGCCCAGCCAGCCCAGCTCTGACCCGGCTCTGACTCGGCACGGCTGACTGAACGAGAGAGAACCGGCTCTCAAAAGAACCGCCGCTCACTTTTACTGAACCACGGCTCACTCGCTCTTTAAAAAGAGCGGCTAAGAAGATCCGGCTCGCTCCTGAGCGACCCATCTCTAATATTGACGTCAAAAGTAATTTGAGTAGTGTAGAAATTACACAAATAGACAGTAATTGCGAAAATTACTAATTACCGTAAAAAAGTAGCGAATTACTTTTCAAGTTACTTTTGAAGTTACTTTTATGTGTTTTTATGGTAAAAAGAAAGTACAGAGGTTTTGATTCGTTAGCGAATTGTGCTAGTCAAATATGAATCGGCTTGTTTTTTTTTTTTCTTCACAGAAATGCTTTAATGGCTGGTTCTGCTTCTGCGTGCCTAATTGTTTTTGTACTATCTTGTTTGTTTGGTCAATGATGTACTGCAAATGTGTCATTTCTACTTTGAGGTTTAGCACTGTCTCAGATTGATTTTTTAGACAGTGTTTGCTTGCTTACAGTGTTGCGTAAAATACATTTAAAAAGTACTTGAAGTAAAGTACAAAGTAAATGAGAGGTTATGTACTTCAAGTAAAGTAGTAATACACGCAATGTACTTGAAGTAACGCATATAAATACAATGTATTTCAAAATAAAGTGCAAGCACTTTTAACGCAATCTTTCATGATGCGCTTTCATTCGCTATAGAGTGTTTTTTTAACTGGTATGCATTGCTCCAGGGGTAAACGGAGGTGCATCAATTTTTTACGGAAATGGCAGCGAATATTGTATAAGGTCAAGTCACCACAGAGTAGTTGTTTTACTCTCGCTGACGAGCTATTAACACAATCAACTTATAAGGCACTTATTTGTGTCCGTTTTATAGCCGCCATTACTTCACTCAGAGAAATGACCAGACGACGTCTCGAAAGAGGGCGTTTCACACGACGCGATACGCCATTTTTCGTTTTCAAATTAAAGGAATGTACATTGAAGTCGAGAGTTTACTTTCCTCTGAAAGTACAAGTACACATCGCGACACTGTTAGCGCGAACAAGACATCGGCGCATTTTCGCATTTTACTTCTAAATAGTATTAGCAAGCACGAAATTTATCGCTTACATTATAGAACTAAATGAGCTCTTTCCGTAGCAATAATAACTTGGAACACATCCTTGGTTACAAAGAGAAAAAATAGAAACCCGGCGATTGCTTGTTCGCGCTAACAGTGTCGGCGCTCGTACATGTTACAGAGAATTTACGTCAATAAAGTACAAGTTTCTCAACAGTAGTACTTTAAGTACTATGTACATAAAGTACTCCAACACTGCTTGTTTATTATTTTTATATAAAAAGTTGGGGAATTACTAAGGTTGGTCGATCGATCTTTGAATATTTGAAGATCTGCATATTCTGAGTTTTGGGAGGAAAGCCAACGCAAAAGGTAATCTTGGCGTTGCCCTTTAGCACGCTGATTCTTCGAGTACAGCAGAAAACTACAGGAGCACCAAATGAGTTTCAGAGAGGGCTGCATTTGTTGCCTCCTTGAGTGAGGCTGCAGTGTGTACACCTCCTGTAGGGAAGCGAGAGTTTCTACACTGGGGAGAAGCTAGGACCAGCCGTTTCTTGAAATGGGCCAAGTCTACTTCGAGCTTCGTGACAGAGAGAACGCCAATCTTCGGCGCTTATCCCGCAGTTACTCGGTCTCCCTTGCGTCGTGTCCGCTCGATCCCCGCGCCTCGTAGCAATGTTGTTACAGTGGGGGGGGGGGGGGGGGGGGTTGGTTTTTTTAAACCATTTTCTCCCCCCCACCCCTTCCTACCCCATATGCTTCCCCTCTTTGCAAATATCGATCAGGTTATCTTCCAAAAGTTGAAGCCTGGGCGAGCTGGTATGACATATTTAAAAGGTTAAAACAGCGCAAAAAACAACGGACAGGGTAAAGAAAGACACAGATAGAGCGTTGTTTTTTGCGCTGTTTTAACCTTTTAAATTTATCTTCCAACATCTTATTTCTTTTGTGCAGGAATATTTGTGATAGGCTAAACAACCACTAAAATTCGAAAGTAATTTGTAATTTGAGTAGAAGTTACTCAGGAAAAGTAATTAAAGTAAACTACTAATTACCGAAATAAAAATGTAATTGAAAGTTACGAAACTACTCAAAAAGAAGTTAAACTACAGTAACTTGAGTAGAGTAGTTGAACTACGTACAAGTCTGGCGTACGTACATCGTCCATTAGCGTAGTTTGCATGGAAGGCATCGCTTGAGAAGTGACGACCACAAACCACGTCGTGCGCAGTCAACTTCTTTCCTACTCTTAACTTACTTATCTACTGCGATTTGAGTTGTTGTGTTTTTTTTTCGGCAGGAAAGCGATGAAAACTGCTTTCAGGCCCTAAAGCCTGCGCTGAGCACTGCGGTATGCAACAAGGGCGTACCATATTCTAAGAAACTTGCAGGAAACGCGGCAACAACACGGCAGCCAACGGCAGCACACTGGAACGTCGGAGTTGTTTTCCACACAAGCGGTATTTGTTTGGTGAACGCAGCGCCCCCTATAGTTCGATCTCCTCGCCACTTCCTCGACGCCTCGAGGTCGGCGTAAATACGCGCGTATTCGACGATCTGACCGAGACGGATGTCGGCGCTTTGGCGTATTTCGCCGTGGCGTATCCCGAAGCGTACGGCGCGGTGCCGGCCAATCAGCTCCCGAGTTGACAGCCGAAAGTTGCTCGAGGATCGGCTTGCCTAGCTATGCGACCGGCTAGCTGGCTTGACTCAGCCGTCGAAATGGGAGCTCGCTTGGCGCGTTCGACGTTTTATTGGCGCACTGTACTAAATCGCTATATCTCATTGAAACGAGCAATGAAGGACTCAGACAGAAGAATATAGGGAGTTTTCGTAGATCCCGTTTCCCCCTCCGCTAAGCCCTCCGCAACGAAGAAGCCGCTACTGCGCCTGCGCGCCGATGGCCTTGGACTGTAGAGTTACGGGTATCGTAGCGGGTTACGGAGAGCGTTGCTGTACGTCGAAAATCATCTACGAAAACTCTATAATACCATCGATGTTGCGGGCGATGTGAAAAAAAATTATCAAAGGAAGGGTTTTGAGCAGAGATCGCGGCCGTCCTTCTGCCGGGACTTGTTGGCAACTTGGCGACTGCAAGGAACACTTATGAGACAGGCGTTGGCAAATTAGGCTTTCGCGGTTGACTAACATTTAGTTATTTCTGTCCCCTTGCGGAATGCAACAATATAGCAGCCGATCTACATTTTGCCTCCTTTCATGAAAAGCGCGAGTCGGGCTACACTGCACCAAACGCCGAGGAGACGTCGACGAAAAGCGCCGTGCATGATTTGGCGATCTTCCCTTTTTTCGTTCTGTGAAAAAAGCACCCACCAAATGCCGTGATTACGCCCGCTGAAATCCGCGTGAATATGTTGAGAATACGCCCTTTGTAAATCGGCCTTGTTTTCGTAACGTAACGTAACTTAAAGGGATACTGAACCATAGAATTTAGTGTCCATAATAAGTGGCGCACGTTCTTTCCACGAGCCAGCAGCCGCCGGTGTGCGCGAGCACTCGCAACGAAAATGACGTCAAAGACCTCCATTTGCGCTTGAGGACAGTGAAATGCATGGGCTTCGGGCCAAAGGAGAATAAAGACAGGCTTTTCATCTCTACAAGTGAAAGCTACTTGCTTGTTAGACCAATTAATCGCTTACCTTTTACACCAGACACCACTGTATAGATGAAAAACTTGTCTTTATTCTCCTTTCGCCCAAAGCCCATGCATTTCACTGCCATCTTAACCGCGAATGGAGTTCTTTGACGTCATTTTTGTTGCGTGTGCTCGCGCACACCGGCGGCTGCTGGCTCGTGGAAAGAACGTGCGCCACTTATTATGGACACTAAATTCTATGGTTCAGTATCCCTTTAAGGAATGGAAAGAACATGGGACTGTGTGAACATATATTCTTAATAAGTGTGAGCTCGTTCTGAGCTTGTTCTGAGCTACGGTTGTGAACAACGCACTCAAATATTGTTTACTCTGGATAAACGTAACAAGAAAGCTAACAAAAAGACAGACGTGTCGTTAGTCATACAGGTAACATCCTCAATGCTGACAAAAAAAAAAAACGCGAAAAACTTTACGACGGTTTAGTTTCTGATATCATTTTACAATACCTAGCTACGTCGATGAAAAAAGACACATCAAAAGGTCAGCATCTCCAAGAAGCGTATTGGTCGCGATCATGACGTGTCCTGTCTACTGGAAATATAGATTGGTGAATAGTACCTTGTCGATGCCGAAATACCAATCTTTGAAAGCAGAGCACCAGGCCGCGTTCCCAATCACCACGATGCTGTAGAGGACGATGTTCTTGGTGCGCTTAGATGACATCTCTCTGCAGGCCATGGTCGAACGATCTTTGATCTGGATGATCAAGATGAAGTTTATGACTTTTCAGAGCAACTTCCGCTAGAGGGGTGGGCTTGCTACTTTTTGCATTTCATGGTATGGAAAACGCTGGTCACAGATTGGACACGACGATTGCCTCAATGTTCGGATTAAAACTTGACTCAAAGCCAAGCG
Organism: Ixodes persulcatus; assembly: GCA_013358835.2. Classification (NCBI taxonomy): domain Eukaryota; kingdom Metazoa; phylum Arthropoda; class Arachnida; order Ixodida; family Ixodidae; genus Ixodes; species Ixodes persulcatus. The sequence continues at coordinate 12,153 of JABSTQ010008587.1, read as the reverse complement.
CCGACGCACCACGCGTTTCCAATCAGTGTCCAGCTTTGGCTTTCGCTGGTGACTCAAAAATGTCAGCAGTATACGGCCTTGTCTTCTCGGCGGTGTTGGTTTGTGATGCTAGCGGTTGGGATAAAACTCACGTTACCTGGATTAAAAAATAAAAGAGAAAGACCAAATTGTTTCTGCGAGTCAATGACCACCAAAGCCTAATATCGTCAAAACAAGAAATGGCATTGTGGACCCCTCTAGGATTTATTTTAGTGAAAAAAAAAGCTTGTCAACATAGGAAACAAATCAATATTCTCTTTGTTGCTGCCAATTTTTTTTTTTTTTTACTAACTGGCATATGCGCCCGCAATGCCTTTTCTTGTTTTGACTATATTAGGCTTAGGTGGACGTCGGCCCAAAGAAATATTTGGTCTTTTTTTTAAATATTTTGAACAAAGGTAACGTCGTGTTCTCAAACTTTTTCGTTCTATCGCAACCAGTCACATTCTCAAGGAGGTTCAGCTTCCCGCTATTCGAGGTTTAATTACGCGGGCCAAAAAACACGTTTTGTTTTCTTTGTTTTAAAGAAAAATCATTTTAGTGATTATGATTCTGTCAAAGACGTGTGCGTAGGACGAAGACTCTCGATGATTTAACTGAATGGCACGCAATCCACGAGGTGTTCCTACAATCCTGCTGATTTATTTTGAAAATGGCGCGATAGTTTTGTGGATAGATCGACCTATGTGCGGGACCCTCGGATCCGCTCCACTCGAACATGCTGCAGTGTTTGTTGGGTCGGTTACGTCATCCTATCAACGCGCGACGGCGCGGCGTCCCCTTCTATACTCCCTCGCAGACCTGGCTCTCTGGGCGTCCCGCACTTCAGCTGCCACAAACGTTACTAGATTATCTCAGTTGTGGTAACAAAAACTTTTCTTAAGTCAATGCCACAGGAGAGGCTCGATCACTGGGTATGCAACACATGCAAATTGCACGCTCGACGTTCGTCTACTTCTTCGTTAGAGCCTCAGACTGCACGGGAGGGTCCTCTGACCTCGCACGTCCAGACAGCTAAATCATCGGTGCCTCCAGCTGTAATTGCGGTTGGCCAAAACGAAACACAAAACACCGAACTGAATGTAGCAAACATGTTGGTGGCTATGAATGCAAAGCTGGACACGCTCCTAAACTTGAAGGCAACAATGGATGGCATGGAACACTCCCTTCAGCATATGTCGGAGAATTACGAGGATGTGTTGAAACGTGTTGGTGAGCAACACGAGGAAATAAAAGACTCGAAGAAAAGGGTCACAAACTTAGAGAAATCAGGGACTGGAGCAGAAATTGATAAACTAAAGCAGAAAGTTCACGACCTGGAACGGAGGAACCGCAGACAGAACTTGGAAATACACGGGATCCCCACAAGTGCAAATGAAGACCTCATGGCCAAACTAAATGAGCTGGCAAGGCAACTTGATGTTCCCGACTTGACCACAGATCGGATTGTTGTAACGCACAGACTTTCTTCAAGTCCAGATAAAACACCCGGAATCATTGTTCGCTTTGCTAGCCAGGCAACTCGAGACCTGTGGCTAAATAAACGGTAAAACCTGAGACGTGCTCGAAGCAAGATTTTCATTTCGAAAAAACCCGACACAGCAACAAAAATCGCTTCTCTGGGAAACAAAAGAATGGGCATAGGCGAAGGGGTATCAGTAATTGTCTGGTATAGGAATGGAAAGGTTTTCGTAAGAGAGAAGGATGGGGCTCGGTCCTATCTAATAGCAACGATCGATGACTTGTCAAAACTAGACTAATTTCGTTGCTTTTTCAGTTAGTTACTCTAATTTTTTTTTTCTAAACATGAATGACAAGCCATATTTGTCGTCACGTGAAGTTGGGCTTATTTTTAAACACTAACATAATGTACCGTTTAGTCTGTTTCACCTTAATGTACTATCGGGGAAACATGAAATGCGAATAGAGGAGCGCGTGGCTTGCCGTACAGGCTGCGCCACCTAGAAGTGAGCCTAGGGGCGAGGGTGCGTGGCCTACTCCGATGTGTTCACGCCCTTCGCTCGGCGCTCCCCAAGCTTCGGCAGTGCGCCTCTCAGTGCGCTGAAAGCTATCACCGCTATCTTTGCTGGCTCAGCGCGTGCGGTGCGAAGAAGCTCGGCCCACGTGCCGAGCAGACAAAGATAGCGGTGACAGCTTTCAGCGCACTGAGAGGCGCACTGCCGAAGCTTGGGGAGCGCCGAGCGAAGGGCGTGAACACATCGGAGTAGGCCACGCACCCTCTCCCCTAGGCTCATTTCCAGGTGGCGCAGCCTGTACGGCAAGCCACGCGCTCCTCTGTTCGCATTTCATTTTTCCCCGATAGTACAATCGGTAAGAAATAAAATCGAGGAACTAGGCATCTTTTTGGGGAGTTTTGATTTTATGAACGATGTAATTATGTTAACCGAAACATGGTATGGGTCAAGGGATGAAAAATACATGATAGAAAATTATTAACATTTCAATTTATGCCGTATTGTTAAACAAGGTGGCGGTGTATGCATGTATGTGAAAAAAAGTTTCGAGTGTGTCGTGATTGATGATTCTACGATTATCACAAATGACTACGAGATGCTGACGTTAAAACACCATAAATCTGTATTTTCTGTTGTTTATCGACCGCCAAGTGGAAACATTACCGCTTTTCTTGAATTTATTGATGTGTTTTTGAGGTTTATTTGTGAAAATTAGTTTATGGTTTTTTGTAGTGGTGATTTCAACATAAATATACTTACGTCTTCTCCACGTCAAGAGTTCCTTTCTTTATTTCAGTCGTACGGTTTGCTTAATGTTATTGTACAGCCTACTCGTATTACACCTAATCATAAAGCATTGCTCGATTTGTTCTTAACAAATGTGTGCAAGTCCGATGTAATCTCGAAAGTAGTGGGAAAAACCATTAGTGACCATCTGCCAATTTATATGCTTGCTGACGTAGGCTTTAAGGGGAAGGAAATAAGTTCACAGGATGTCTATTTAAGAAACATAAGCGCAAAAAACCTTGAAAAATTTGAGCAACAAGTGAACTCTGAGGACTGGGGAGTGGTGCTGTCTAGTGTATCCGCTGAAATTTCTCATCCCTATTGGTGCTTTGATGATATCTCTTGATAAACCAATTCCTTCTTTGACAAAGCTTCTTTGACAAAGCCAGGTTGGACAACAATGTGTTAGTGTATCATCCGTAGCTTTGTGGAATCTGCTACGTCACGACTACGTAGCAGATTCCACAACGTTGCTAGACTACCTCCCAAATAGGCTCCGCATGCATCCACCAGGTGCACATTGGAAGATCGTTTATTTAGCTTTAAAATTAGTTTTCTTGTGCCTTTCAACGGAAAACTGGTGTTTTTGAGGTTAGGGTGCAACATGCAACACATTCAAGCAAGAAAATGAGCGCTGAAATTTCGTTTCCCTACCCCTTTAATCTTAGCTCAGGAGAGCCGCGGCACAGCAGAAAGGCAAGTCACCCGTACCATAACGGCCTGCGGCGTTCCGTATGATGATGATGCAATGGTGTTAGAAGACAAAGAAATGGTGATGATGGTTCAAGTGGAGCTTCTCGTCAGCCGATCCTAAAACCCCTTAATAAAAGTGTTTTTTTCCTTTTTTTATTTTTACAAATACCGCCAACCATTCTTGTGGAAACGCGCAAGACACGTGCCACGAGCGGGTGCTCCGCCGCCATTCGCTTCCAAGGGCCGCTCATGCCCTCTATTCTGGGGAAAGTGGCGCCATTCATTGTTGAAGAAATGCTCGAGGCACGTGCCTCGCACCAATTCTGGGAAATTTGTGGCGTCTGAAGTCCAGCTCAGTGTTGCGCTGTGCCGCCATGATCTTCCCAAGGACTACACCTTGCACGTGCCTCGTGCATCGACGCGCCTTGCGCTACTTTTGAAACACGAAGGGGCTTTACTGGTAGAGACGATGCGGTTTCCACGGAGACACGCATGCGCAAAGTGGGGCAGTTCGTCGGGGCGCGCTGGACCGCGCTGGTCTACGCTGGACCACGGTGTAAGATAATACTCTTCAGGTGAGGACACGGCGGGGCTGAACGCGCGGGCGCGAGGAATCAGATAGTGTTCGTTCGACGGGCATCCGAAAGGCTGCATTATTCCTCGGCCACCGTGCCCGCGGCTGACAGTGTCGCCGGCGGCCAAACGGCGAAACTGTGTGAGAGCGAAAAAATGTATCTCGTTGCCATGACACCCCGGTACACCGTGGTCTTTCTGCACGAGCGACAACCTCGCTGGAGCTCTGCGCGTGTGGAGCATGAGGCGGCACGAGCCGTCTTTGCCGTACCCACGGGTCGACGAGTCATCTGCCGGCGCCGCTTGAAACCATAGTGAGAGAGAGAAAGAGAGAGAGTGAAAAGCGAACTTTATCTGCACTGCGTGAGGAGCGCGCTGTCCTCACCTGACGAGTATTATCTTACACCGTGCGCTGGACTGACCATCGTACGGGCGCTTCTCGGCGCGGCGTAATGTGGCGTATAGTGACCGACGAACGTCGGTCTGCGCCGGCGCGCGTTGCGTTCGTCGACCGAGCGACTTTTCTCGAACACATCGAGGGAATTTAGCCGAACCCAGCTCACTCATTGGACTCGAGCGCTGCGTCACTCCGACGTATGCGCTCGTCAACAATCAATCCGCCGACGAATATCGGAATTCGCGTTCGTGGCTAATAAGTGCCGTGGATGCGCTCATCATCACTTGCGAATGCAAGTTCCATGGTGTGCTTAAAAGGGGCCATGAAACGAATTTTGGGCAGGGATAAATGATTTTAAATTGGGACGTTACTAATCGCATATCGTCTAGTTGGCCAAAAGAAAGAGGGTAGAAAGTCAACAGCCAGCTTTTCGGTACGAACATTTGCAAACATAGCGGACTATTTTGTACCTTCTTTCCTTCGAAAGCTTTCCGCCTTTTCACTATGATACATCCGCGGTTCCCAAAGCGCGTCAGCGGTGCCAACCTGACGTCAGTCGAGCCCAGCTCACGCATTGGACACGAGAACTGCGTCACTCGGACGTATGCGCTCGTCAACAATCAATCCGTGGACGAATATTCGGATTCGCGTTCGTGGCCAATGAGTGCCCTGACGGAACTTATTGTCACAGGGGAATGACAAGTTCTATGGTGTGCATAAAAAGCACGGTGGAAGCTAGGAGTCATCGCACCGGTGCCGAAGAATGTCACGACGACGTGATTTCACAATTCGCATTTGAGTTGAGGATTAAAGCTAAAGAGGAAGAAGTAGGAAAATCGTTTCATGACCCCTTTAAATACACGGTGGAACCAAAATGAGTTGCTGGGCGAGTTGGATATACATAATGACTTAATGACACGGTGGAAGCTTGGAGTCATCGTAGCCGGTGCCCACGTCACGACCACGTGATTTCTAATTTCGATTTTGAGTTGATTACTAAAGCTAAAGAAGAAGTTGAAAAAATAATTTTATGGACTCGTGTGTGTGTGTGTGTGTGTGTGTGTGTGTGTGTGTGTGTGTGTGTGTGTGTGTGTGTGTGTGTATGTGTGTGTGTGTGTGTGTGTGTGTGTGTGTGTGTGTGTGTGCGTGTGTGTGTGTGTGTGTTTTAAATAGAAAACTTAGACGTTGATCACTCTTTTTGGCAAAGGAGCATATATCGTAATGCATGCGCACATAGTTTCCATAACACAAAGAAAGGAGAAAAATATTTATTGACAGGCGATGCAAACGGACTGAGGAATTCATACTATCTGTAGCAGGTATTTCAACCGCATGACCAAGAACAATGGGATATACGTCCAGATATTTCGCGTGGCACGGCCTAACTGTGGAGTGGGGGAATCGGAGTCGATATCAACACAATATCTAAAATAATAACAGCTACACTCGCTTCATTTGTGTAGCGTCCAAATAGTTAGTGTATATGAACAACGTGTTAAACCAAAAATACAGCGTTTTGTTTCTAGAAAAAATAAAATATGCATCGTCGAGCGCTCATTTTCCGCCCAGATAAACACCCTAGCGGTCCGAACCAAATGTTTTAAAAGTATAAATGATTTTCAAAAATTTTCAATTAGAAAATGGCGGCCAATAGAACCCTCGAATACATGGAGCCGAAGGGAGCCAGTCACCGAGAACGGGCCTCATTTTCGCCTTTGAAATTTTCAAAACATGATTTGAAACTTTCTAATGAGATCAAGGTTAGTTGTGAAACTTTACGATCTGGTTCAGACCCCTAGCGCTACATCTGTGCGAAGATTGAGCATTAGGCGATGCATAGTTTATTTTTCCGGAGAACAAAAAACAACAAAAAAACATAAAGGTTTCGGGGGGACACTTTGTATCATTATCTGAGCTAGTGGAACAATGAAATGATTAGCAAATGACCAGGTATATATGACAGCCCTGGCGGGGCGCGGTCAACGTATGGACGTGAGCGAGTAGCGGGACCGGTTGCCCTCTTCGTCGTCGGGCCGGTGCTCCCTGAGAAGGACGCACAGCATGGACGTCAAGGCCGTGAAGACGATCATGGTGGACGTGGCCATCACCAGGACGTCCTTCACGTCGATGCTCGTGATGGGCACGCACTTGCCGTTCGACGGCTGGAAGTTCTGCGACCGAGAAACCGTCCACTTTAGAGATGGGGCCAGCACAATCGAATATCGTCCACCCGAGTTTTTTTTCACCCTCTGTCTCTTTAGCGTGGAATTGGTATTTTACGAGTCTGGGGTTCTCGGCTCGTGAAACAGAAAGTTGGAACCGAAATAAAGTTCGCGAGTTAAGGTTGATCAGCGACAGAGGCTGCTGTCCTTTAGCTGATGTTTTTCCTGAGCGTGCACGTTTGTCATTCACTCGCGTACTCATCATCTGGCTGCCTGATCAACTTATAGTTCGACTGTGAAGGATATGCAATGCCGGACTATGCATCAAGTCATGCGAATCGCGTCACGCGTCATGAGCCTATAGTATACCCACCGCCTGGCATTTGCAGGCGTGCTCGACGCACAGCGCCATCTCGTCCCTGCACTGCGTGCCCCGGCCGCACAGGTAGCCCAGCTCGATGATGGCCTTGCAGCCGTCGCCGTTGTCCGAGTGCCGGGGCCGGCACTTGCAGCGGCGTTGCTCGCACAGCGAGCGCGGGTCCGCCCGCTGGCACTGGTGCTTGTAGACGCACGACTGGCCCATCTGCCGCGGGTCGTAGCACAGGTGGTAAAAGCTGTCGAAGCCCATGCCCTCCTGGCACGCCGGACAGCTGCGCTGCCGCAGAGGCGTCGTATATCAAATGGATGCATTCTAGTGTTAAAGGGGCGATGCAACAATTTTTGTACTTCGCGCAAATACCGCTTAGAATGAACCCCTGACGTTAATGACCTATCAAACACGCGTTCGTTTTTCAGTAAAAAAATAAAGAAAAACGAGCAGCGTTCACCCCCTCAACTCGCAGCCAGAGCAAGCCGCCACGTGATCTGGAGCCGATTATATGCCGCCAATGTTGATCATAGCCACGCGCTGGGGTTGGCAAAGCACAGGACACGCGCTGAGTTCCAGACATGGTTATGGCTCGGCTATTGTCGTCGTTGCAGCGATTGGACACGGGCCACTATATTCTTGAGCTAGTAATTATCACGAGCCCAAATCGAGTGCCCACGCAATGCTCGGGTTCAATCTATGAACAGCATTAAAATATCGTCATATGGGTTTACTGCCATTCCCCCTTTACGTCATCAAATTTTGCGAAGGAGAGATTGAATGAAAATGATCGCTTTTGTCTCTGAAATTACACCGCAACAAAGGAGTTTCTTGGCCAGTGGCGTTGCGTGCGAGTAACCTTGAGTCCCACTAGTGCCAGTAAGCTCGTGTAAAGTGAAAAACATTCCAATTGAATATCGTTGCACCGCCCCTTTAAGTGAGCGCGTTGGGTAGAAACCTATGAAAGAATTATATACGCAAAGGGATCTCTGCGTGTAATTGTTTCGTGTGATTAATTTTTTTCCTCAAATGCCCAGTGGCCTTGGCGGCTGCAGCTTCTGCGTGGTTGGAAGCTGGCTGGGCGCGCGAAAGCCTCGAGGTTTTTCCCGTCGAATTGGGAGGGGAGACTGCCGCCATCTATCGTCGTGGACAGCCTTCAAGAGAGCGGAGACAGCCGACTCTGCTGTCTCGGCGAATCCGGTATCTCGGCGGCAGCCGTCTCCCTCGACGCAGCGCGGAAGCGTGGACAGCGCAGTGCGCGTGCGTTCTTCCGGAAGTCCTTCCCTATCCTTACCGATAGGGAAGGACTTTGGCGCTGTAGGCGCGCTGTCCATAGTGCAGATGAACGGAATAGAATGGACTTGCCTATAGACAGTGACGCCGGGCGTGGCGAGTCCAGAGGATCTTATTATCACACCGCAGCCAATCAGATTGCGGTATTTGCCGATAAGAACGCCGGACAACCAATCCCAAAGCGAGAACATAATAGGCCACGCCTTTTGGACGCCTTCTCTCTCTCTCTCTCTCGGAAGCAGCTGCGAAGCACTGTGTCGAGCTCCAACCATTTGCTTTCTTTTAACCAGTTCAGCCAACGAGGAAGAAGATCGGTACACTCTTAGAAAAAAGGGGACCAAAAGGAGGTAACAGACCGCCTTTACCACCCTCCTCCCGGCCAGGGGTAAAGCGCCCCGCTTGTTACCTCCTCATGCGCAGCAGACACTAAGAATGCGGTGCTACCAGGTGAAGTTCGCCGCGAAGGGGCACCTAGGAGGCACGTATTACCTCCCAGAGGGTGCACCTGTTTTGCACTGCCAAAGCCTAGGCGCTGCGATTGGCTGAGGGAAAGCGCAAACGAGTTCGCTAATGGACCTTTTGTAGAAATACGCGGTGCGCATGCGCGGAGTATTTCATGCGCCTGGGTTCGAGAGTATCTAGTTCCAAACAATCCGCCATCTTGCATTTCTCGCCTTTGAGCGGTTTCGTTGTGTCGACCTCGGGGCGGAAGATTACGCACGATGGGGACAAAGGTGAGCTTGGGGGAGCCGTATCTATAGGTCACATCGCCTCAATGGGTGAACAGGATGTAGCTGACGTTTTGGGTGTGGAACGGGTGGGAGAGGCCTTGGGCGCGCGTTGTTTTCCAGTCACCTAGTCTCGAACCGATTCGCGTGTCTAGGTGGCAGCACATATTCGCCAAGAGGTCCATTGGTCTCCTCGTATGACACGTGATTCTTCGCGCTCCCGGGCGGCCGAGCGCCTGCTCGGCCGCCCAGGAGCGTCGAAGCCTTCCCCGCCGGCGCGCCTGGTCGTGACGGCATAACGGTCTTCCTTCTCGAACGTTCGACGGAGGCGTCCCGGCGCAGGAACGTTCTTTATTGTTCTGTTCGGCTCAGTCTCTTTTTACGAGGTCACCGAGAGAGCTGCATTGACTTCAGTCGAAGATCCAAGTCGTGTGCACCGTATGCAGGTAAGGAAATGTTCTGCGCGGTCGGCAGTTGGCGTCGGTTATGACCGCCCGGGAAGGCGACCCCCGTCTTCCTTAGACAAAGGGTTGGCGGACATGTTGGCACGTTTGAAGGCGTCGAGCGTTCGATAAAATTAGTATGTGGCGCGAACGCAGACACGGTTTAGACCATCGAAGTTCATAAAGAGCAAGAACAGGAATGACTGTCGCTTGCACTAGCGCATATTTAGAAGGTTGACATACGCTAACCAGTGGCGTAGCCAGCAGCTTTTCCCGGTGTATGTGTGTGCGGGTGGAGGAAGTGGGAAAGCGGCGGTTCGGCGAGCGGGGCGGCCGGGTGAAAGCGCCTTTTGAATGGGGGGTCGCCTACGTTTAAGGCGTGAGGGGGTATGAGGTTTTCTCGTTTTGGGGCCGTTGGCGTGTCGCGTCGGACGTTAAAATGAGGATCTGATCAAATATTTAAAATTTTCATAAGGTGTTTTTTTTTTCCGCAGGCATTCATTGGCGGCACCGGCCAACCGGCGCGATTTATTCTCAACGTCGTTGATATTTGGAAAAGACAGGGTTACACGCTGATTTTTAATATCAACGTGTTTTTTTTTTTTAATTTAACGAGGTTTAATAAATACTTTGGCAAAATGTCACGTTACCTTGAAATACCGAATATAACTGTCTGAGTTAATTATTCGTGCGCTTCGCACAACATTAATAGTAGTATATTACGGAATAAGTTCATGAAGTTGTTACAGGCAGCGAGGCTAGCAATTATATTGTCTTGGCATTTTCTTTGCGTGTGATCAGGCATTTCTAAAACTCTGATCATTCAGTAGGCGAGTTATAGATATAACTCAAGTTTGCATTATTTGAAGTTGATTGAATATATTTCTTTCGTCCTGCGGCAACGTTGCAGGGTGATTTCGTCGAGGGTACTGAATGCCTGCTACCTTGGACTCATCTCGTGACAGTTCTTAACACTGCTTACTGCAGGTAAGCGAATTCCGATATTTTATTTTGATTTTCTTGTTCCCATTTTTTTGCACTGGAAATGGGGCTCTTGACTTTTATGTTGATTTTGTGTGTGTGCTGTTCGTTCATTTCCGAGAGAAAATTGAGGGTATACTTCGAGTAAATGACTTAGATTTCCGAGAGAAAATTGAGGGTATACTTTGTGGGCACCCTGGCGGCTCCACAGCCCAGTTGCCCGACTGCGAGGCAAAGGTGCCGAACTTTTCCCGCGTGGCGGCGACGTCACGCCATCCACGCGCACATCGCGTGCGCCGCCTTGATAAGGCAGATCAGAGGCGGCGCACGGGGAGTCGCTGCCTGGACTCCGGCACCGTTGGTAGCAATGTTAATCGTCTTGTCCACGTCCCATTAAATGTAGTTTCTTGTTGTTGAAACCGTTGGCTCCGTGTTATTCCTCCGGGTCGGGTATGCAGCAAGGCAAACCGACCACAATGGCGCCCAACCGTGGTATGCTACCCGCTCGCAGGAATTTCACGGGGCTTGGTTTCTTCTTTCGGTAAGCTTTTTTCCAGTTCCCCGTGTTTCCTATCGTCGTTCCGTGCCTCCGTCACGTCCGCGTTTGTTGTATTGGCCTGTTCCTGACTGTTTTTGTGACCGCGGCAATCGTTTTGCGCGCTGGTTTTGGTTTTTGCGGGGTGTTTCCTGTTTTTTGCGCTTGTGTTGCGCTTGTGTTGGGTTTTTGGGGGCGTTTCTTTTTTTGTGCTCGCAGGCATGCTCAAACTGGAGCAGGAAGCCGCGATGGCCGCAGCGGCACAAATGAACCTGCTCACGAAGGTCACGGAGATGTGCGACTCCGTGATGCAACGCCTGGCCCACGCGCCAGGCCAGCAGGAGACCCCACCGCGAGAGCCCCGACCACACTTGACTGTTCCGGTCTACACGGGGTACGACGACGTCAAGTCCGTGGCAGACTTCCTGGGCGAGCTGCAGACGTACCACCTTGCCTCCGGTGCCTCCGAAGCCTTCATCGTGGACCGGATTGTCCCGCTGGCGTTGCAAGCCAGCGCCAGGTGCTGGCTGGGGTCGCAGGCCCCCTTCACCAGCCTGGCGGACTTCCAGACAAGGCTTCGAGAAGAGTTCCTGCCTGCAGGCTACTCGACGCAGATTCTCCGAGAGCTCGAGGCAAGGACGCAGCACCCGGATGAAAGTCTGGTCCGGTACGTTCGGGTCATGCAAGAGCTCTTCAAGAGGGCGGACCCGAGGTCACCGGAATCGGACAGAGTAGCTCGGGTCAGAAGACAGTGCCACCCAAGGTACCACATCTACCTCATCAACCGCACCTTTGAGACCCTTGAAGAGCTAGCCCGGGGCGCCCGCCTCATCGAGGAAGCTCTTCATGCCGAGCGGAACTACGTGCCGCCGCCACCAGCCAAGTACGCGCTCGAACCGGCATGCGCATGGCGGGGCCCCGAGGCCTCCACGCAAGTGGACTGTCCGAACGAGACCTCCCTTCCCCACCACGTCAACCAGGAGAGTTGGCGTGGCATGCATGGTGATCTCCCGTGCGGGATAAGCGTATGTTTGCCTAACTCTCCCCGAGAGGTCCCCGGAGGTCACAGCGAGGCCCGTGAGGGTTTCGGGCGGGGGTCGCCACGACAGGTGGGAGGTCGTGTGCCGTTCCCTATCGTAAGCTGGGGCCCAACGGAGATCACCACCCAAGCGAACCATCT
>JABSTQ010008586.1:0-74707 GCA_013358835.2 Ixodes persulcatus | reverse complement strand
CCGGTCTCGAATACTTGGAAAACGACCTGGTACCGATAATAAAAGAAAATAAGATAGGGGTTCCGAACAAAGCAGCAGCCTTGTGGACCAGAGGGGGGAGGAAAAGGTCCTGGAGGGAATGGGAACGCGGCGCAGCGTGGTGGCGGCCATGATAAAACACCTAGGTTCCTGGACTACGCATAGAGTCAGCTTGAGATAAACAACTTCATGTTTCTTTGAACCTTGAAGAAAAGCGAGTGTATTTAATTTATCATGCGCCATACAGACTTTTAAATCTTTGAATAATGAAATAAATACCACGTTCCTAAAGTTTATGCAAGTCCTTTTAGAAATTTATATGCTTTGAATTCGAGTTAATCTCTTCAGTTTTGAATTATCAGGTCACGCGATCACACCCAGCTGCGTTGCTGCTTGCTTCGTAAAGGCTCGTTCACACTTGCAAATCCGCAGGCGAATCCTCGGGGAAATCGACTCCGGGACGGGGAATCCCATTCGCCTGCGACGGATTCGCGTTTGGTGGTACAATGCCTGTAGCATCAACCGCGTTTCTGGCTCAACAAACGCCTTCAAATAATCATTCCTTCCACAAGCCATCAATGAGTGCAACAGTCTCCCGTCCTCTATTGTCACCATTGTCGCACCGGAGGAATTCAAGTCATCTCTTCAATCACATTTGTCATAATATTTGTTACTCTTGACTTGTTACTGATTTATTCTGAATGTAGTTTTTCTCTCTGTATTTCATTGTATAATATAAATGACGCCCTTTCCCCTTATATAATGCCCTAATTGGGCCCTTAAGGAGTAGTAAATGAATGAATGAATGAATATTCGACCGCGGGAGCAATCGGTCCGGGAACGATTTTTCCGCGCAGAAAGCGTCTACACGCCGCCGCAGGCAATCAGAACGCAAGAAGGAAATCCCGAGTTTGGGGCTGCCGCCGGAGTTGTTGGAATTTCCGAGTTGTGCAAATGACGCCGTCTCGCTGGTATCATTGTGTCGCCAGAAATGCTCATCGAGACAAAATTATTCAACCGTGTTCGTTAAAGTAAAGCCCCTCGATATGTTTCCGTTTGTCTCGCAAGTAGCGTCAAATGCGCGAGCGCACGTGGCCCGTGTCTCGAGCGGCCCTTGGAAGCAAATGGCGGCGCAGCACTGAAATGAGCGGCCCTTGGAAGCGAATGGCGGTGGAGCACGTGCTCGTGACACGTGTCTCGCGCGTTTCCACAACAATGGTTGGCGGTACTTGTACAAAAAGACGGTGCCCACAAAGATCTGTGGAACAAAATTGGAGTGAGTGGTGCGTACACACCCTGTCTCCATTTGCTCGTTATTTTATTATTGCCTTCTCGTATCGCCGAGAGAATGCGGGTTAGCGTTAACTGCAAGAGGAAGCCTGCGAGAGCTGTTCTTCGATAGCCGCTCGAGCCAGAGGCAGTCTGCTCTGGCGGCATCTTTGAGAGACCGGAGCCGCGGGGTCGTGGCGGGTGGCCACAAATGTAAACGGTTCCGTCTTTTTCCACACAGTAAATTTGGTCGGTGGCAAGAGATTTTTCCGCAAGTGTGAACCCGCCCTAAACACCGTGACTGGGACGTTAATCAGCGCTCTCCTCAAGCACGTTATTAGCGGCGAGATGTTTCGGTGGCGCCCTCATTTGGTTACCTTTCGTGACGTCATTACCTTGTGAACAACAAGTTCGATGGTCTTTGTAATGAGCATGGTGAAAGCCTGAAATCATAGCGCTCTCAAAGCAACACTGCCAATACCGTCAAAATTGAAGTTCTTACATTCCTCTTATTTGCGTCGATGATAATTCCTTTGCTGACGTCATAGTCAGCATTCGGCCAATTATGGTGGGCCGACCACAACGACGCTTTCGATCGCTCACGTCGATGATGAAACTCACAAGAATGGTCGTGAGAGGTATTCATTTGAATCATCTCGGCACCTAGACTCCCTAACTCACACGGCTCGCTTGACATTGTGCAAACTGACAATGGTAAAAGCTACAAAACGAAGGCGTTGAAGGCACTTCCCCGTTGCTCGGCTTGCAGTCCGAGTGCGCAGCCTTTATGTTATGCTGAGTTACAAACACAGGCGGGTAGATTTTATATGTTACCGCCACCGTTAGAGTGCAGTGCAGCCTAGGCGCATATTCCAAAGCAGAAGCTCACGCTGATTGCTATCGTTGTTGTGTCTCTGCTGCTCACGCACGCTCACTATTCACACAATGACTCGCAAAAGTTTCAGTGTACGAGGGTATTTAAAATCATTGGCAAGCTTAAAACTCATGCACTTAACATTTGACTGATTGGAACCTTCGAAGAAGCTTGCAATCAGTAAAGTCGAGTTTCATTTCGTTTTATCTGCCTTCTAATGTTTTAATGCGTTGGTATTAAAACGCTCATTTTGACGAAAACCCGGCGGTGTTTTTCGTTTGTCAGCGCCGGGGAGAGAGGGAGAAGGAGGGGGAGAGGGTGACGCGTGCGACGCTCCCATTGGTCCGAAGCGCTTACGTCAGCAGGTGTCAACCTCTCTCCCTGTCTCCGACAAACTGACAGATACCGCCGGGTTTTCGTCAAGACGAGACCTTTCGTTTTCGTCAAAGGAGCATCGCACAGCTGGCGCGGAGCCAGAGAGGAGGACGCGCCGCAGCGCGGTGTAATACGGGCGTCCTCCGTTGCCGCTTTGCAGTCGCCGGTTGTTTTTCGCTCCGAGCTTCCGTAGTAGCGGTGCGCTGTCTGTGATGTGGGAGTGGTGTGTAGTTAAAATTATGGATATAGTTCCCTCCAGGAGTGATATGGATGGGGATCCTTCCACGAGTGGTATGGATGTGATTCTTTTCACGAGTGATATGGATGCGGATCCTTCCACGAGTGGTGTGGATCTGGTTCTTTTCACGAGTGATATGGATGACCGTATCCAAGTGCGGTCATCCATATCGCTGAAGGACGGACATAACAGAGGTCTCAAAACACAGCAAGTGCCGTCATTACTTTGAATGGAATGTGCCCTACTTTTCTTCATTTTATCCGAGGTGACTGAATAAAAAAATACCGAGATTACGCTTAACTTCAACCTTTTGTTGATACTTTAGACAAGTTTGTGTATGTCGTATTATGCCCACAATAAATGCCACTTAACTCCAGGGGCAGTTCCACTGAGGGATCAAGAATGTTAAGGTTGGAGATAATAAAATAAATGCAGCATATCCCCGCTAACATCATGAAGAATCGTTCTGCACTTCTAAAATTCCACTAAGAATCTCATCACAACCCAGTTGCAAGGCGAGAATAAGAAAAAAAAAATGACGAAGATCACTAGCAGCGAGGACCCTTTATTCAGAACAGCATGGTTGCTGCGACACAAATAAACACAAATTACTGGACAAATGCGGTGTCTCAATAATTATCGGAAAAATCTACATACCGAAGCGTTTACGCGATAAATTTAACAAAACACGGCAGCACAAAATGGGCAGGAGTAGCTTCCTACTCACATTAGGCGTCGGCAATCTTCCATATTTCGAATTGAATGAAAAAGGAGCGATTTACTTTAAATAGGTCGCCGCAGTCGAGGACCGTCAGCTGAAGACGATGGGAATGAACGGTTTAAACCTCGACAACAAAGGCGCACTACATGCGTTTCGATGTGGGTTTCTGTCTCCCAGTGCCACACCACACACCGTGAATGTTCCGGCTCTTCATCGTATGATTGTATCGCAGTTGTAGAGAACAGAGTGAAACACAACTACGCGGATTGCCAAATGTGCACTGCTGTGGACGGAGAACGAATCTTGACTTGGGATTTTGCATTTGGGGGGATCCACTCACTCGTTTCACCGTTAGAGATTACAAGCGATGGTTGCAAAAATACCTTTTCTTCTTCCGGCGACATGCCAGACACAGATTCGGCCAGATTTGCGATATATGTGCACGTCCCGCGCAACCAAAACACTGGCGCGAAATTGAAAATGCGCTGCTGCCAGCGCCGTCAGGCACTCTCTTGGGCGAGACAAAGTCAACACAATAAAAACAGACGCTCGCAGCGCAGTGAAAGGCAATCGGCGCCATGACAAAACTGCGACGTTGCTAGATGTTCTCCGTCAACTCTAACTTGAAAGTCACTAACAGAGATGGAAACCTTGGTTTCAACATTTTTGATTTCCGCCAGCACGGAGTGCCGTAAAAGTGAAGGGGAACGCATTGGAAACGGCGGCACCGTCAACACAAAAGAAAGCTAGACCTTTCCAGTGCGTATCACCCGGGTGAAAAATGCTAAATCACTGAGCCGTGGACGCATGCGCAGCGTCTGTTATACCGTGCAACAGAGCTACAGCGTCTCCTCAGAAGACGTTCCACAGCCCAGCAGACAAAGCTAGCTGGCAGCGGGCAGAAGGCGTTTTTAGCAAAGGTCTATAGATGCAGAATTTCTTCCCGTAAAGCTATGGCTTTTCATGTTCAAGGACAGATTGAATTCGGGGTTTTTCGTTTTTTTTTTTCGATTTGAATAGAATCGGCCGAGGGGTTAATTTTCGGGGTTTATCGGTATTTACCAAAAACACGGAACGCCACATATATCATACCGTGTGAAAGAACGGCGTGGCCTGTTATATGCATTGTTCCCAATAAAGAACGCACATGTAAATTTGATGTATGGCCATGATTGTTTACAATATACTTTGATATACATTGCCGTCAGATGGCACATCAATGGCATTGTTCTCGTCTACATGACATCAATGATTTCCCAGTTAGAAATATTTTAGTTCAATAGACGTAGCGCGCAGTACCGGCGAAGCTTTGAGTTTCGTCTGTACAATACGCGCATAAGAAAAGGGCAATTAGCTTCAACCTCTTTAAATTGCAAAAAAAAAAAACACTGAAGAAAACAACTTAATTTTAAGATTTTTGGTAGTACATGGGAGTATAGTATGTTTGAATACGGGTCGCATAAGTGCATACGTTTCTTATTGTCCTTAGAGGTAAGTCACTCTTCCTCTCAATTTAAGCGGATAAGTTGAAACTCACGTGGTATACTCTTAGACCCACATAGTCGAACAGCTCCTTCGCGGTCAGTGTCTTGGTAGGCTCGTCAAGATACCAGGCCTGCATGCTGGAACACTTTCTACGCAGTTGCGAAAAATTGCCAGCGAAATAGGCGAGCGCTGGTGAAGCTTTTCCCGCAAAAAACAAAAAAAAAACAAAAACAAAAAACAAACAACCATGCAGCACGTGTTCCCGATACGACGCCCCAAAAGCAGCAGGAATTCGACGAATTAATTTTTTGTTCGCTTCTTTCATCCGGTATACTTTGGAATCCGGGCCGCCGAGAGGTCATAATGTTTTGTTTGTTTTTTTACTTTGTTTATAAGGAGTGCATTTAAACTCACATTTATATGACTAAATAGTAAATAGGCATGATGTATCTGACTCACTAAAACTTGGCGATCTCATTATTGAGATTATATTTTTGAGAATTGAATTGAATTGAATCTGAATTGAGAATATACTTTTTCTGCGTTACTATTCCAACCGCGAAACGAAAAACATGATAGCTTTTTGTCATTTGTACAATTTATTTTTATTTCCAGGTATCAAAAATAAGAAATTGTGTTGTTTAATTTCAACGAAACAGTAAAGGAAAAGCTAGATTAACACGCAGAACGTCGTGTTTATACGACAAAACATCTATTTGTTTACCTTAGTTGCATTTATTTTACCTGAATCGAAAGGTTATCAGTCTGGTAGGTCGCCTAAAATACATGTGACTGGTACAACCTTGCATCGCAGTATTACAAGTTGACTCTTAGTTGTGCTCTTAAACTTAGGAATTAATTACGGTGCATAAAATCATGAAATGGGCACCTCCTCGCCATATATATTGTAAATTGTAGTTTACGAAATACGTTTCACAATATATATGATGATCATGCAACTGAGCTAAAAGCAACAATGTTTTGAAAATGTCACGAAAGTTTTAGGACAAGCATCTGCAGTCTACCTTTTACAGAAACACTGAGCTGCCATCAAAACATTTGATTTCCTGACCAACATTTTTTACGCTCAGCACCGTGATGCAAGCGAATAATCATACAAAAAAAAGTGATACAAATAATCACTATAATTTACATGCACCTTCGTACACCGATCAAATCTGGCCTAAAATAGCGGGTCCCCAAGTGAACATTTTCGGCATAGCTTAGCGTTCCAAGTTTGTTTTTGACAACATGCCGGTCAAATCAATTTGTACATAAGCATCATTCTTGCTGATTTGTGATTTTTGTTAAATAGAACAAAGCAGTATCGCATACTCTTCTCGACATTGCAGCTAGCTTAAATGGTCACTTTAAGGCGACCTGCGTGCGGAATCGTCATAGCTTCGCCACGCACCCCTTTGTAGTTTGTTTTTGTCCTGTACACAGACACATACAAATCTTGTTCATCACATAAAAGAAGCAATAACAAACTTCTGTATGTTTGAGGAGTTAAACATGTTTCAGGAACACAGAGTTTTTTGAAGCAGCTTAAAAATAAAAAAAATGTGTGTAAGGCTCTCCCAAATCACCTATATACGTGCCTATCGAGGATAAAAATTGCGGAACGGATTTGCGGAGCATATTTAAGATAATTTGGGGGTACATTTAATTATGATGTATATCTTTAAGATGATCGGCCCTGTATTTATGTTGTCAAATCTTTATGGTAAATCAGCGCACAAAACACGGAGGATGAGAAAAAAAAAGGTAGAACGAAAGAACGCTTTTTCGTTCTACCTGTCCTTTCTCTTCCTTCGTTTTCTGTGGGTTGTTTTACCATGCCGAATTACCAACCAGCTCCAATTATTACTTTACTAGAGCTAAAATCTTCAGTCAGTAATTAAATATATTTTAGAGCGCAGCTCTTAGGGGCCCGTTTCCGGCTTGAGCGGCATCGCCGTCGCCGTCGCCGTCGCCGTCGGCGTCGGCGTCGCCGTCGGCGTAACCGCGCGGTGCATTATGGGAAATGTCCCATAATGCACCGCGCGAGCCCCCCCGGGGTCACGTGACCTGGGGGGCAGGCCAAGTGACCCCCCCAGGTCACGTGACCCCCCCCCCCCCTCACAGGCATCCGCATCGTCATCGTCATCATAACTGATGACGTCATCGGCATCGGCATCGTCACGTGAGGTCGCGTGACCCCCCGACGTGACGTGACACCCCAAGGTCACGTGACCCCCCAAGGTCACGTGACCCCCCCCCCCAGTACCCTTCCCTCCTCCTCCTCAAGAGCTGCGCTCTAATTCGGTGTTACAGGGAGTTGTAAACGGCTTTCACTTCTTTTTATCGACATCAATAAATTTGACTGTATGAGGTTTACATAACCGCATGAGACCGACACGGGAGGACGATACTCGAAAACGCCGCCGTTGAGCCTGCGGAAATGTGCACTTTTGTTCGCTAATTGGCAGTGTGAAACATTGGGTCGCGGCATATGCCAAAAGGGACCTTGTTCTCACATTGTAGATCTGAAGGCAAGTGCACGAAATGTGGAGAAAGGGAGATAATAAATGGCATTTTTCTAAATAATCCCATACACAACGCCTTACTACGAAAAGAAATACATAGAGATGTGTGGAATAATGTTCCTAATTAATTACACATAAATTGCGTGAAGGACAGACAATTTATTTAGTCACATTTTGACATCGACTTGCTCGAGCTCGAAAGTTCACAATATACTTTCTTGGAAGGCTAATGCTATATTCGCGGTGAGAAGCTCGCTAGGGGCGCTTCTGTTTTGCTCACTCTGTGTATTGCACGTGCTACCCACGCGGTTATGTTTTAAAGGGGGACGGAAACGAAATGACGTGGCCGCCCAGCTCTCTCTACCCCTCGCTTCCAAGTCGGCCAGCCAGAAGCGCAATGCGTATCGCGCTCGTGACGTCAATAGTTCATGCATGACCAAGGGCACTGTAGTTGCGAGCCTTACCGCTTGGTGGCGTCAACGCGGGACAGTCTCACCTAGTAGTATTATCCGAGGGCTGCACGCCCCATGGCCTATACATAGCTTGCCCGTAACGTCATTCGCGGCCATGCCAATACGTGCCACGAGCGTTCGCTTTAGCGTGTTACTTTCACACCGCAGAAGTAGAGAGAAGGTATGTTTATTTACAGGATAGCAAAGAGGTCAATCTGCTTGTGGGTGCTGGTTTGCTACTTTGCGTGAAAAGGAAGGGAGTAGAGAGACAGCAGACAGAATAGAGAAGTAAAGAAAGAGTGAGATCAAATCTACACACGTATCCCCCCTCCCCTACACACATCACACACACATACACAAACACATATTTACGCACTCAAAGATTGGCGAAAAATAAATAGCCACACGTAAATTAAAAAGAGTGATGTCAGTTCACAGCTCTTGGTCCAGGCGGGTGTCCTTTAAGAACCGGAGTAAAGCGTTGGTTGCTTTGGATTCTTTTGCTACTGAAGTCGAGGGACCTAATACATGGATGAGCTCAATGTCCTGATTATGTATGTTCAAGGATTGTTTTAGTATTTTCCTTTGGGAACTATATAGTGAACAATGGCAGAGTACATGTTTAATGTCGTGTGTTGTTGAGCATGCTGTACAACGCGGTGAATCTACTTGACCGATCATATGAAGATATTTTCTAGTAAAAGCCACATTCAAACGTATTCGATGCAGCACAGTTTCTGTTCGTCGTTTTATATTCCCCGGCATTCGGAACTTTAACTCCGGGTCAATGTTTTTCAAGTATACATAATAGTAGCATGGATCTGTCCATAGTCTGGATGATATGTTTCTCCCAATGTTTCGGACTATATCATTTGCATCTGTCCTTGACAGAGGAATTGCACAGGTATTATCAGCTTCGTGGGCGTCACTAGCAGCTTTGGCAGCACAGATGTTGCCGGGTATACCACTATGCCTTGGTACCCACTGTAAGACAATTTCATGTCCCTGACACCTCACATCATGGAATTTCTGTAATATGTCATAAATCAGTTGAGCATTCACGTTATTCTTTCTTTTATGCATGAGTGCACTGAGAGCGGACTTAGAGTCTACAAATATTGTCCAGTTTTGGGGGTTTTGAGTGCTGATGTAGGCAGCAGCTGCCCGGATAGCAGCAAGTTCAGCTGCTGTCGAGGATGTAATATGGCTCAGTTTCGTTTTGATTGTCGTGCTAGTCGACAGAATATAGGCTCCAATGGATGATGACATAAAGTTAGTTGACCCGTCCGTATATATGTGTCGCGATGCGAGATAGGCATGATGTATATACTCAAGTGTTAGCTGCATTATAACTGGTGTTGGAGTTGCTGCTTTTTGCGTAACACCGGGGATGTTTAATCTAATGTCGATAGAACTGCACGTCCACGGTGCTTGCTGCGGAGTTTTAGCTAATTCAAAGTTATTTGGTATATACCCTTGGAGTTGCGAGATGACCTGCGAAAAGTGAGCAGAGGGTTTAACCTCCATAATATTCGCCAGATGATGTGCTTGGCTGCGCGCTTGGTGTCGTAGGTGAACTCGAATAGTTTCTTGTGTTCTGAGGATACCGGGCGAAATCGCTCTAGCCTCAACAAGAGTTCCAATGTTTGATTTGCATTTTGGTAGTCCTAGGCAAACTTTTAGAGCCTGTGCTTGAACACTTTCGAGGTCTTTCATTGACGACTTGGAGATACTATGCATGACTGAAATACTATATCGTAATAGTCCGACAAATAGAGCGTTGTAAAGGGTTAAAAGTGCTCTTGCTGAACATCCCCATTTCGTTCCACTTATCATTTTAATAATTTGTGTGAAGGACTTCAGCTTTTGCTTTATGCGCCTGATGTGTGGGGACCATGACAAAGATCGATTTAGAGTCACTTCTAAGAATGTATGTTCTTCGACGTATTCAATTGGTGTCCCCTCTATTAGAATGGGATATCTCCTTGTATCCTTTCTCGTGAAGGCGATAGCAGCGGATTTGGCTGGTGAGATTTGCATTCCATGTGAATGGAGGTATTTTACAGTTATATTGATTGCTTTTTGCATACGTGCTTTGTTTATATATAACGATCTGCTAGAGACCCAGAAGCAAATATCATCGGCGTAAAAAGATGTATGTACATTTTTCGGAAGCAGTTTGACAAGATGAATGAGAGATATATTGAAAAGAGTGGGACTCAGGACAGCTATCTGGGGTACTCCTCTTGTAACTTCATAGAGATCGGTGTCTCCATCTTCAGTGGAAATAAAGGTGTGTCTACCTTTCAGGTAACCGGAGACCCACGTACATAGTCTTGTACTGAGACCAATCCTTCTCATATCTGTAAGGATGGCGTTATGATCCACCGAATCAAAGACAGCTTTTATGTCAATAAAGACGGCGGTTGTTTTCAATTTGCTCGCGTTTGCTTGTTCAACGGTGGATACTAGGTCTAAAACATTGTCGACACTGTTCCTTCCTTGGCGGAATCCTGAAATGCATGTAGGGAGTATTTTTCTGTTCTCGAGGTCCCATTTGAGTCGTGACAGTATCATTTTTTTCATGACTTTCCCGACACAGCTCGATAAAGCGATGGGTCGATATGAGCTAATCTCCAAAGGGGTCTTGGCTGGCTTAAGTATGGGAATCACTCGTGAAGTCTTCCACTCTTTTGGTATTCTACCAGTTTCCCACAAAGCGTTATAGACATCGAGTAAGAATGTTCTAGCCGCGCTACCAAGATATGCTAATGCAGAATAGCGGACACCATCTGGACCAGCGGATGAGTTCTTGTTTGTTGAAGAGAGTGCCTCTTTCAGTTCTATTAAAGTAAATGGAGCGTCGATGACATCGTTTTGCACAGATACAGTCTTATGACTAGCTGTAGGGATAGCCAAGTATGACATTGAGGAGTCGTGAGTTATCTGCAAGCAATACTCTTTCGCTACTTCCTTTTGTGTAACTTTGCGATGTAAAGCGATCGAACGAAATGGGTGAGTTTGCTGCGACTTGGAACCTAAACTTCGCGTCATATGCCATATTCCCGTTACAGGTTTCCTAGGATCCAGTCTAGCACTGTTCGATCTCCATCGTTTCATTGAAAGCTTATCGAGATGGCGTTGCACCTTTCTTGGTGCTTGTCTGGACTTTCTTATATCTTCTCTATTTTTTTGTTTTTCTTGCCCTTCGTTCGGCTCGTCGACGGATGACTCGAAGTCGTTCGTACTCCTCATCTACAGCTATTCGGGTTATCTGCATTCTTAAAGATTTTGTAGCATCCGATGTCGTTTTCTCAATAATATTCGAAAAATCTTCAATTGTGGTTATCTCCTGGCATGCTATTTCAACTTTTTCGCTGAACATATTCCAGTTAGTATATGCAAGGAGTTTTTTACGGCGACTGTTGTTTAGTCCGGGTATCAATGTGTAAGTTGGAAAGTGATCACTGCCATGAGTTTCGATGTCTACGAACCAGCGAGGTGGGGGCGAAATGGAAAACGATGCCAGCGTGATATCTAAGCAGCTGCTAAGTGTTGCACCTTTAATAAATGTTGGAGTTCCGTCATTCAATATAGTTAGGTTGTGTTGGTGAGCAATGTTTATAATATGTTTTCCTCGTACTGTGGTCTTTACCCCTCCCCATAAAGGATGGTGGGCGTTAAAATCCCCTGTCAAAATATGTGGAGACGGGGTTGCCTTAAATAGCTGGTCTAGAATGTCTTTGTGGAATCGGGCTCTTGGTTCAATATATCCAGCTATTACTGTTAGAACCATAGTGTCCTCGCTAATTGTTGCTGCCACGTATTCATTGGTAGGATGGGGATTTACATCGTGTATCACATATGTGAGGTCTTTACGAATCGCCAATAAAACCCTACTGGGACTTCCTCCACGACTTGAGTGGAATACTTCATAACCGGACAAGCGTAATGTTCGAGGAACACGCGATTCCGATATTGCTATTACGGGGAATTGATATTTGTAGGTTAATTGACGAAAGTCTGAAAGACGGTTCCGGAGGCCTCGAGCATTCCACTGAAAAATGAATGAGTTGTTACGGACCTTCTCTACCTGCACCAGGAGCTGATCAGAGGAAGAGCGATGTCTATGATTGTGATTGTAGCTTGTGCCATTGGAGAATCAAGGGAAACAAGAAGATTACGAAGCCGCGTGGCTATCGTGTGTAGCGCATTTCCCAGGCTCTGTGATTTTGGTGTTTCACTCGATCTTAAAAGCAGTGGGGCCTTACACTCGTTGTGAAGCTGCTTTGGAGCCCACTGCAGCTTCTTCGATTGACTGACGCTCTCTTGGTGCTGGCCGTGTGAAGATCTAGGTGACGTTTGAACAGAACTTTTCCCGTCAGTTGAATGGCTTGGCAGAGGTGGGAAATCTGCGGCACCATGACAAAACAGCACACGACAAAACAGCACGCGACAAAACAGCACGGTCAAACAGCACGCATCAAAACAGCACAGCGTCAAAACAGCACGGCGACAAAACAGCACGCGTCAAAATAGCACGCGACAAAACAGCACGGCGTCAAAACGGCACAGCAACAGAAGAGCACGTGCCAAAACAGCACGGCGTCAAGACAGCACAGTGTCAAAACAGCACAGCGACAAAACAGCACAGCGTCAAAAGGGCACATTGACAGAAGAGAACGGTGTCAAAAGAGTACCACGACAAAACAGGACAGCGTCAAAACAGGACATTGACAATATAGCTAGGGTTTGGCCTTTTCAGTTTTTATTATTTTGAAATTCGGCGTACTTTTTTTCGTTTCTAATTCTAAACAGAAGTTTTCGGTTTATTGTGACGTATATTTGTAGACTCATAAACTTCTCGGTTCTTTTCGGTTTTTTGACGAAAACCAGTACACTGACGAAAATGCAATTGTTTTTAAAAGCGTTTGTTTAAAATTTATAGTGAGTAAACGATGTCCTGGTTTTCTTATTTGTTGCAATCTGTGGCAGCCGACGGGACCTGTTCTGCAAGACGCACTGGGGCCCTATTGTGATCTGCCATTATCGTCGTGTGCTCGTATTTGTGTACAGGACGAACATGATCTTCACTACCACTGCGGTCGGAGAGGCAAATATCAAAATTCAGAAATTCGCAAGCATTATACTCAGTGCGTTTTTTCCCCATTTTCACGACTGCGAGAGGTGAAAAGTTCGCGCTGACAACAGAAACGACAATAAAACAATCGTAGTTATGCCCTCCTCTAGTAGACGGAAGCTAGAGCTGTTAAAAAATGTGCGGCATTTACGGACGCCCTTCATCTTCATTCTTCAGTTCATGATTAAACTCTCTTCTTTGAACAAAGAATTAGGCACACAAATCCCTATCAGGTGCAAAAACCCAGATTTCGTCCTTAAGACACCGGCACCCCTGGAGCTTTTGTTGAAAGTTGAACTGATCTCGAAGACAAGATGAAAACTGCGAAAGGAAGTGGTCATACGGTCAGTAATGAGTCACCCCCCTCCCCCCACCTCCCCCACCCACTTACCCATTCCTACAAACGCCCTAAAAAATACTGACCTTTTTCAGTAAAAACCGAATTCGGAAAAATCCATTCGGCGTACGTTTACTGGTTTTATTCGGTTTAAGCTGAAAACGATGTACCCTAAATATAGCGTATGGAGTTAAAAAATGCATGTGTCAAAGTAGGCACTGTAAGGGAATAGAGGGTCTAGGCCAATTTGTCGAAAGGCAACTCATCGACGGCCAATTTGTCGAATAGGTCAATTCGTAATAGGGCAATTCGTCGAAGGGCAACTTGCTGAAGAGGCCAACTGGTCGCCGCTTTATCAAAAGCAAAATATATAATTTTTGTCCTCGAAAGGTAAAGCAAATATTGCCCTACATATAGTAATCCGTAAAATCGCCGCACGATAATTGACTTTCAGTGCGTTCTTTCTTGTCGAAGAGAACAACTTGTCACCACTTTCATGAGAGCCAAATTAGATGCTATATTGCAGTTAGGGTTGCGGAGTTTGGTAAGCACTGAAATAGGCAATAAATTGTTTTTATAACCTAAAGACAATAAACGAAGGGGTCACGGAGGTTCGAAAATATTCGCGCAGAGAGAGGTGAAGAGCGCGCTCGAAGTTGCTGCATGCGTGCTGTTTTGTCGCTGTGCTGTTTTGACGCCGTGCTGTTTTGGCATGTGCTTTTCTGTCGCTGTGCCGTTTTGACGCTGTGCTGTTTTGACCATGCTGTTTTGTCGCGTGCTGTTTTGTCGTGTGCTGTTCTGTCGCGTTCCCGAAGTCTGCATCTGTCGCTGGGGGTATCACAACCACTTGCGATGCTTTATCGATTTCTGTACGGCGGTGATGACTTCTCTGCTCAGGATCTTGATGTCTGGGGCCAGATGGCTTCACCACAGACCGGGCAGCTGTGTAGTTGACGTTGTTTTCGCTGCAGTAGGCTGATATCTTCTTTTCTGTCTTAGAAGGCGCATTGGCGTGACGTTGATTCGTGGTTTTGTTTGCAGTTGACGCACTGCGGTTCTTTTGCGTCACAGGCACTGCGTTGGTGGTTGCCGCCACAGCGACTACACCGCTCCACCTTGTTGCATACACTTGCAACATGGCCAAAGCGACTGCATTTTGGACATTGTCGAGGTTTGTTTGTGTACGGTAGGATTTTGAATCTGGTGTGGCCTAGAGTGACGTACTCCGGAGCTGTTTCTGTGGCAAAGGCAAGCTTGACGATATCTGATTTTTCTAGCCTTCTCACGTGGGTGACAGGGACAGTCGCGCGTATCCCTACCTGGAGGTCCGCCTCTATGATCTCCTGAGAAACTCCACGGATGATTCCAACAGCTGAAGATCTTTGGTGTGCCTCATACACAGTGACTTTCATTCCGCAGAGGGTTGACATAGCGGACGTGTATTCCATTCGCTCCTATTTTCTCTGCTTACTGTTACTACGTTGCCCATCGCCAGTGAGTATTTATTTTTTTCTCTGACTTTATCATAAGCAGTTCTTGCTGGCTTGCAAGGTTCTGGCTGGCCCGTTGCGCGGCACTCCAGCCGCCAAGGCATGGAAATTTCAACTTCCTTAGTCGCCGCCATGGCGGAACCGCTCCCGCCTGACGACGAAGAACTCGCCAGCGTATCGGGCTCAATTGCTGACGACAATCAAGGTGCGTTCCAGGATGTCGTCCGCGGAACAAAGAGACGCTGCCCAAGTCAAGCCTCTGGTTCTAGCGAGAAGACTATCATCACCCAAACAGAGCCCACTGTCGGTCTCGTTGTTCTCTTCACTCCTGTGGATGGAGATGTAAGAATTGACTCCATCAATTCGGTTCGCCTCACGTCCACTCTGGAGACGCTCGTTCCTTCGTGTGTTATTGAGGTGCGCTATAACAGGCGGAAGAATCTCCTAGCGATTGACACGCGAAATGGACAGACGACACGTACTCTTCTTGGGCAGACTACGCTTTGCGGTATGAAAGTGCGTGCTTTCGAGCCTCGTGGAAAGGCCTCCAGCGTCGGAATTGTCCGCGACATTGACAGCACCCTTTCTGACTCAGCAATACTCGGAGTTCTGCGCTCAACAGTAGGCATCCGCAACGACCGTCGCATCGGCAAGTCCACTACTATTCGTATTGAGTTTGCTTCTCCTACACTTCCTGAGCACGTCTACGTCGGCCTGGTTCGACATGGCGTCGACTTGTATGTCAACAACCCTATCCAATGCCACCGATGCGGTTTGTTTGGCCATGTTGCGGCTGTTTGTAAGCGGTCCCTTGCCGCGAGCGCAGCTGACCAAGCAGGCAGCGCGCGCGTGGCCGAACGGTTATCGCGCTCGTCTCCCACGCGAAAAGCCAGGGTCCGATTCCTGGCGGCGGCTACACATTTTTGTTGATACTGTAATCTGACGTTCTGGTAAATTCGAGAACCGTCTTGCTGATTCGAGGTTAGAATGTTCTAGGCACCGGACCTTCTACGCCGAATGCTCCAGAAGCCCACGCGTGTACAAAAGCGGCTCCGCGTGGCAAGCTGGAGTCAGTCTCGCCCCAGCGTTCGACTCTGCTCTACGCCGACTTCGACGCCCGCGACGCTCTGTCATTATTTTCTGTACCCTTTTATTTTTGGCACAAGTTCGCCACATTAAATTTTTCTTTCTTCCTGTTTATTTACTGTTCTTTTGGTCACCACCCGTGACATTTGGTGGAGGTGCGGGGTAACGCATGCCCCTGCCGCGTACCCCTCCGAGGACCCGCAGCGCAAGTCCGACGCCAAGCCCACGAAGAACCGACGAAGGCACTACCGAGATCCGGTTCAGTCGTCGTGCCCAAGGCCTACATCCAGAATTCGGACTTCTGCCGCCCAGGACCAAACAAACAAGGAGGACGACGATGGCCAACCAGTCGGAGACCCCGGCCGCTCCTGCCGTCGTTTACCTGCCCGTCGTACCGCGGACGGCTGCTCCATTCCACGGCGAGCAGTACGAAGACGTCGAAGACTGGATTGACCAGTATGAACGCGTTGCCCGCCACAATTGCTGGACCGACGAGCAGCGCCTGCACAATGTATATTTTTCGCTGGAGGGGACCGCCAAGCACTGGTACGAGAATCATGAGTCCTCTTTGACGTCGTGGGACATTTTCAAGGCCGATCTCAAGGCTACATTCATTAACCACCACCGCCGAGAGAGAGCCGAGGACCTACTGCGAACCAGAACCCAGGGCCCCAACGAGAGCGTCACCGGCTTCGTAGACGACGTTCTGCGCCTGAGCGCCCGCGCCGACCCTCGGGCTACAGAAGAGAAGAAGCTACGAATCCTCATGCGCGGGGTGAGAGACGACATCTTCGGGGGCCTCGTCCGCAACCCGCCGGCAACCGTCGACGCCTTCGTCACCGAGGCGACAAACATCGAGCGCGCCCTCCAAGCGCGCGCTTCCCACTACCAGCGGCATCCAAGCGTCACTGCAAGCGCGCTGCTTAGCGGAGAAAACACTCCTGGTACGGATATCCGCGAAATTATCCGGGAGGTCGTCCGGGAGGAACTACGAAGGTTGCTGCCTACCACCAGCCATCCGCCAACCCTTTCCATCGCCGAGGCTGTCCGAGAAGAAGTGCATCGGGCGCTCCAACCAGAGGTTCCCGTCACCACGGTGGCACCGGAGGAACCGACATTGAGCTACGCTGCCATTGCCCGACGACCGCCGCAAGCTCCCCGCCAAGCCACGGCGCCACCCCAAAGAGACGCCCCAACGCCGCAGTACCCCCGACGACGGGAAGATCAGGCACACGTTCACCCAGACCGACCTGCGCCGAGGAAGACAGACGTCTGGAGGACGGCCGACCGACGCCCGCTGTGTTACCACTGCGGGGAAGCTGACCATGTGTACCGTCGATGCCCATACCGACGACTCGGGCTGCGCGGATTCCACCCAAACGACCCGCGCCCCCGGTATGGTGAACGCCCTCGGGAGATCGACGATTACCTGCGACGACCTCAGTCCCCCGAGCCTGCGTCCCGGCGAGAGTTCCGGTCGCCTTCGCCACGACGTCCAGCATCACCGATGCACCGACCCCGACGTGAAAGCCTGTCGCCCCTCGCTCCTCGCCGGGGAAACTAGGCGCGGCAACCCCTGGAGGTGGAGTTGCCGAAGACGACCGACGCCAAGATCCTCCACGAACGTCGGAGGGCCCCCACTCGAATGCTACCAGAGACCGAAACGACGCCCCTGCAACGGTGTCCAATAACCTAAACGTCGTCATCGACGGCCACGACGCATCAGCACTCGTGGACACCGGAGCAGACTACTCAGTCTTGAGTGGGAGGCTCTCCCGCCGCCTTCGAAAAGTCATGACGCCGTGGGATGGACCACAAATAAGAACCGCCGGAGGACACCTCATCACACCAGTCGGGAGATGCACTGCTCGCGTCGAGATCCACGGTGAGACGTGTCCTGTCAAGTTCGTCGTTCTGCAAGACTGTTCGAGGGACGTTATCCTCGGAATGGACTTTCTCTGCGAGTATGGCGCCGTCATCGACCTCGGGGCAAACCAGTTGATGCTGCGAAAGCCTGTTCTGCCACCGGTGGATGCCAACACGACGTCATCCGCGATTCGAGTTATAGCCGACCATGTGAATCTGCCGCCGCGGTCAAGTGTTTTCGTCACCGTCATAACCGACGCAGTCATGCACGGTGAAGCTCTTCTAGAAGGCAGCGTCCAACTGCTTCTTGAGAAAGGAATTGGCGTCGCACGAGGCGTAACGGATCTCCGAGAAGGACGTACAACTCTTCTCGTGACAAACTTTCGAGAGGAGCCGCAGCACCTAACGAAGGGTACCACCGTGGGCTACGTCGAGGAGCTTCAGGCGCCAGCCGTGGTCACCGCAATCTCCGAAGAAATCTCGTCGTCACAGCAGAAGAGCACGACACCGCCGCCGCTCGACATCGACCCCGAGCTCCCAGCTCCGAAGCGCCGGCAACTGGTTGATCTCCTCGCCGAATACAGTGACTGTTTTGCCACGACATCGAAAGTTCGCCAAACACCAATGGCGAAACATCGCATTATTACCGACGACGACGCACTCCCTGTCCACCAGTCGCCGTATCGAGTGTCCTTAAAGGAAAGGAAAGTGATTCAAGATCAAGTCCAGGAGATGCTCGACGACGACATCATTCAACCCTCAAGAAGTCCATGGGCGTCCCCGGTCGTACTTGTAAAGAAGAAGGACGGAACCCTGCGGTTCTGCGTGGACTATCGTCGACTGAACGCTGTGACGAAGAAGGACGTCTATCCGCTTCCCCGCATCGACGATACGTTAGACCGATTGCGCCACTCCCGATATTTTTCGTCGATGGACTTGAAGAGTGGTTACTGGCAGATTGAAGTCGACGAACGTGACCGGGAGAAAACTGCCTTCGTCACTCCCGACGGACTGTACGAATTCAAAGTGATGCCGTTCGGACTTTGTACAGCACCAGCCACCTTCCAGCGCGTCATGGACACCGTGCTGGCAGGTCTGAAATGGCAGAGCTGCCTCGTCTACCTGGACGATGTCGTGGTATTCTCACGAGATTTCGACGAACACCTCAGACGACTTCGAGCCGTCCTTCAAGCCATCAAGACCGCCGGCTTGTCACTCAAGCCAACAAAGTGTCGGTTCGCCTATGGGGAACTAAAGTTCCTTGGCCACGTCGTGAACAACGAAGGCGTTCTACCTGACCCCGAGAAGACCCGCGCCGTAGCTGCATTTACGCCGCCGGCTGACAAGAAGGCCGTGAGAAGATTTCTCGGACTCTGTGCCTACTACAGGCGCTTTGTTCGAGACTTCGCCAAGCTGTCCGCACCGCTGACAAACCTCACGAAGGACGCCGTAAAGTTCGAGTGGACAGACGAACACCAGAGGTCATTCGACGAGCTCAAACGAAGACTCCAGACGCCCCCGATTCTTGGCCATTTCGACCAGTTTGCTGAAACCGAGATTCACACCGACGCCAGTAACACCGGACTGGGTGCGGTACTAGTCCAAGTGCAGGACGGCGCAGAGCGAGTCATCGCATACGCAAGTAGGACGCTGTCTAACGCGGAGAGGAACTATTCAACTACTGAAAAGGAGTGCCTCGCTGTCGTCTGGGCAATAACAAAGTTTCGCCCATATTTGTATGGAAGTCCTTTTCGCGTGGTCACAGACCACCACTCGCTCTGCTGGCTGGCGAATCTGAAGGACCCCTCCGGACGCCTCGCCCGATGGAGCCTACGACTGCAGGAGTTCGACATGACCGTGGTGTACAAGTCCGGCCGGAAGCACAATGACGCCGACTGCCTGTCAAGGGCCCCAGTCGAGGCCGCTCCTGCCTGCACCAAAGAGGACGACGATGAGTGTTTCCTTGGCGCTCTGGATGTCAGCGACATGGCAGCACTTCAACGAGATGACCCTGAGCTGCGAGCACTCATCGAGCACCTAGAGGGACAAGGAAGTGCCGTTCCCCGCAGTTTTGTACGAACACTGCCAACCTTCTCTCTCCGACGAGGTGTGCTCTACAAGGAGAACTTCAGCGACAACAACACGGCGTGGCTGCTGGTGGTCCCTTCCAGTCTTCGAGAAGAAATTTTTCAAGCCTGCCACGATGACCCGACGGCGGGACACCTTGGCTACAGCAGAACTCTAGCCAGGATACGCGAAAAATACTACTGGCCCAAGCTCGCGAAGACAGTGCACCACTACACCCGATCTTGCCACGAGTGTCAACGACGAAAAAAACCACCGACGAGACCGGCAGGACTTCTTCAGCCTATTGCGCCGCCATCTGCCCCGTTCCAGCAAATTGGAATGGACTTACTTGGGCCATTCCCACCATCGACGCAAGGGAACCGATGGATAATCGTCGCAACCGATTATCTCACACGGTACGCCGAGACAAAAGCCCTTCCATCAGGAACGGCTGTTGAAGTCGCCAAGTTTTTCATCGAGTCCATTGTCCTCCGGCACGGCGCCCCCGAAGTCTTGATCTCAGACCGTGGATCCTCGTTCATGGCCCAGCTGACACAGGAAGTCCTTCGTCTCAGCCACACCAGCCATCGTCTGACCACGGCGTACCACCCGCAGACCAACGGGCTGACGGAAAGACTCAACAAGACCATCGCCGACATGATCGCCATGTACGTGGACGTGGAGCACAGGACATGGGACGAGGTGTTGCCGTACGTCACATTTGCCTACAACACGGCCGTGCAAGAGACGACCGGGGTGACACCCTTTCAACTGGTGCATGGCAGGAAAGTAACGACCATGCTCGACGCGATGCTACCTCACGAACCAGCTGACGATGGAAGCCCCGACGCCCAAGTGGTTGCTCAACGAGCCGAAGAAGTTCGCCAGCTCGCCCGACTCCGAATTGAAGATCAACAACGTGTCGACGCTACCCGGTACAACCTTCGTCGTCGGGACGTCCACTTCAAGCCTGGAGACCGTGTGTGGGTTTGGACCCCGATACGACGACGCGGTCTCAGCGAAAAACTCCTAAAACGGTACTTTGGACCCTACAAGGTACTTCGTCGACTTGGAGAGCTGAACTACGAGGTGATGCCCGACGGAACAAGAACATCATCACGCCGCCCACCACGGCCTGAAGTCGTCCACGTCGTGCGCCTGAAGCCGTACTACGCCCGATAGGACTGTGCACCTTATACCTTCCAAATGACTGTTTAGTTTACCGTCCTTTTTATTTGCTTTGTTTTGTTTTGTGTTGCATCGGGGCGATGCACTTTTTAAAGGGGGGAGTAATGCCGCGAGCGCAGCTGACCAAGCAGGCAGCGCGCGCGTGGCCGAACGGTTATCGCGCTCGTCTCCCACGCGAAAAGCCAGGGTTCGATTCCTGGCGGCGGCTACACATTTTTGTTGATACTGTAATCTGACGTTCTGGTAAATTCGAGAACCGTCTTGCTGATTCGAGGTTAGAATGTTCTAGGCACCGGACCTTCTACGCCGAATGCTCCAGAAGCCCACGCGTGTACAAAAGCGGCTCCGCGTGGCAAGCTGGAGTCAGTCTCGCCCCAGCGTTCGACTCTGCTCTACGCCGACTTCGACGCCCGCGACGCTCTGTCATTATTTTCTGTACCCTTTTATTTTTGGCACAAGTTCGCCACATTAAACTTTTCTTTCTTCCTGTTTATTTACTGTTCTTTTGGTCACCACCCGTGACACCCTAACTTGCCTCCGATGCGCACAGCCTCACGCAACTACTGAATGCAAAGGCTCGAGCACTCTTTGCGTCAACTGCAAGAAGCCTCATGAAACAACATCACAACAGTGCCCATTCTGGCAAGCTGAGCGCTCCGTGTGTCGCTATCGCTGCGAGAACAATGTGTCCTTCGCAGAAGCACGAGCCCAAGTTGACAAACGTACGGCCGAGCGCGCGGCTCCACGAGCTGAAGCTGCAACAGAGATGGTTGTTCTAACTGAAAAACTTCAACGGAGACGACGTCATTCTCGACGACGCAAGGCGGAACAACCTGTTGCAGACAAACAAGACCCGTCATCATCGCTTGTCGCCGAAGCCCCAAAGCCGATGGACACAGAGCCTCCGCCTAAGGAAGCACCTGTCCTTGTCTCCTCCGGCGAGAACATCGGGCGGCAAAGCTACAAAGCAGCGCTGCAAAACAAGCCCCCATCGTCGTCACCACCAGTTCAGGCCGGACCTGTACTCCCGGCCACTCAAGCTCCTCAAAGTGTTGGACAGGAGGCGATACCGTCCCTTCCAAATCCAAGCACACTCACTTCCTCGTTAGGTAGCTTCGCTCGCCAAATACTCGTTATAGCGCGACAATTTCTCCCGCTTCTACAGTACCCATGGGCAAACCAGCTCCTGAATTTTATCACACTTATAGAACCTCTGGTCGAAAGTTTTCTGCGATGAAAGTTTTTACCCTGCTCAGTTTTATTTTTATGGCTTCCTGCCCATCTATTTTACAATGGAACGCCCGCAGCATCACTTCTAAATTAGCAGAGTTGCAGTATTACCTTGCATCTCAGCCGGTACCTATACTTGCAATTTCGGAATGCCGTCTCAGACATGGCTCTCGAATTCAGCCCTATGTCCATTACCCTAGCGCGGCGGCCACGCCTAACAGCTCGTCACGGGCATCCCTCTTTGTTCACTCGAGTGTGCAGCAAGCTGCAGAGGATGTGTCCCATCTGTGTACAGAAACAGCTGAATTTGCAGCATGCACGGTTATATTTCGCTCCTTTAAGATGACCATTGTGTCTGTATATATATGTCCTACAGGTCGCTTTGATGCGAAGTGCATTCGTAGCCTACGTCTTCAATTTCCTGGTCGTCTCCTTATATGCGGAGATTTTAACGCACACCATCCTCTCTGGGGTAGTAAACGCACGACGCCTCGGGGTACGGCTCTCGCAGACGAGATTGAATCAACAGATTTGATTATTTTGAATGACGGCTCTCCTACATTTTTTTGTCATCGCGGAGAACCTAGCGTGCTGGACCTTACTCTCGCTTCCCCAAATCTAGACGTGTACTGGTCGTTGGATGCGGACACACGTGGAAGCGATCAACTTCCAATTTTGATGAATATACCCGAAGTGACCCGCCTTCCGCATCGCCAATACAGTGTAACAACTTGGGACGTATTTCGCGACAATTTTCGCTTTCTTGAGCCATCAGAGGATATACTAAAAGCTATTCCTGCATGTCTCGTTCAATCCACATATAAAATATCTTTAAGGATATCTCAGCCGTCCCCGGATTTGAAGTTCGTGCGCTTGCGTGCTGTTCGCCGCCGCACTCAGCGTCGTGCGCGCCGATCTGGCAAGTTCTCTCATTGGATAGACTGTCGTCGTGTTACGTCAGCGTTACTGCGTCATACTCGTGCACTTCGTCGTCGACAATTTCGTCAATTTGCCTCGTCATTAACTCCATGCACACCTAAGCCAAAGATCTACAAAGTACTGAGAGGTATGGGCTGCTCTCCAACACCTCGAGATGTGTTCATCGCCCTCAGTCTTAAAACTGGCCTTGAATTATCACGACTTGCAGATGATTTCGCGGTGCGCTTCATTGTACCCCAACGCCCCTCTGGATCTTCATATCCTCGATCACTGACTGGTCCTGCACGAAGTCCGGAGAGTATGGATCATCCTTTCACAGTGTCGGAACTAGATGCGGCTCTTAGGAAATGCAAACGCCACAGTGCTCCTGGGTCTGATGGCATTACTTACCAAGCATTGCGT
The DNA here is from genome assembly GCA_013358835.2 of Ixodes persulcatus. Classification (NCBI taxonomy): domain Eukaryota; kingdom Metazoa; phylum Arthropoda; class Arachnida; order Ixodida; family Ixodidae; genus Ixodes; species Ixodes persulcatus. The sequence continues at coordinate 51,002 of JABSTQ010008586.1, read as the reverse complement.
AACCTGAGTGACAAGTCACGCATCGTCTTGCTCGAACGCTTAAATTTGGCGTGGACTACTGGTATTCTTCCGCAAGAGTGGAAGCATGCTGTAGTAACCCCCATTTTAAAACGAGGCAAGCCTTCGTCGGAATTGTCATCGTACCGCCCAATATCTTTAACCTCGTGTGCTGGAAAACTTCTAGAACGCTTGGTGCTTACGCGTCTTCAGTGGTACCTTGACGACATTGAAGCGCTGCCACCTGAAATAGCGGGATTCAGAAGTGGACGCTGCACCGCTGACTGTATTGCGAGCCTTACATCAGCGTTGGAAGACGCTCGTTCACGAGGAGACACTGCTTTGGCAGTGTTTCTTGATGTTGAACGAGCTTTTGACTCGGTTCCACATGATGTAGTTCTTGCCTGCTTGAATCACCTTGGCATAACAGGAGGAATGCTAAAATATTTCTAAGAGTTTCTGAGCAACAGGACAATTAGTGTTTGCTTGGGCAAGACTACAGGAACCGTGCATCCACTGTTGCGTGGGTTACCTCAAGGTAGTTGCCTTAGTCCAGTACTATTTAACATCGTAATGACGACAATACCTTTATGCATGCATAAATCACCACACCCTAGTGGTATTATCATCTATGCAGATGACATCTGTTTGTGGGCTTCCCATTCTGATCGACGCATTCTACGCCCCTTTATGCAAACATCCCTCGCGCGTGTTGCAAACATGCTAGAAGACCTCGGACTTTCCGTCTCAGCGCAAAAAACAGCGGTGCTCGCTTGTTCCCGCCGCCCCTTTCGTCATGGATTTCCGCGGCTTACTTTATGTAGGACTCGAGTACCGCGCGTGCGTAACTATCGATACTTGGGGGTCGATCTTGATTCCCGATTATGTTGGCGTCGGCACGTTACGAATCGTGTACGTCAGACGGCGATGACGACATCTCTTATTCGTCGACTTCGTGGACTTGAGTGGGGACCGGCCCCTAAAGCCCTACTATGCGTGCACCGGGCGCTTAACCTTTCCCGCATTCTTTATGCGGCGTCATATTTGCCGCCTACGCGATCTCTATGGGATCAGCTGGAACGATGCCACCGAGCCGGAATACGAATGGCTCTTGGCTTTCCCTCGTACTCTCGAATCGATGCAACGTGGATTGAGGGCCGAGAGATGCCGGTAGCTTTACACGCTGTGAACCGTGCTCTTAAACATCTGGTTCGGCTTGCTGAGTCGACCAGTGGTGTCTCGCTGTTCACTGACATGCAACAGCGTCATCTTTCACAATATGGCGGTCACTGCACCTCTCTAGTTGAGGCTCTCGGCTTCATACCCTCCGTCCATTCTCCTCCAGTTGACTCCCCGTGGAGCAAGCACCCGTTCACCATCTACGAGGACATCCCGGGTTTCCACGGAAAATCACGACACCCCTCTGTGGTTAGTCGAGCCCTGACAGAGGAGGTGATGACGTCTCGGCATTCCTCGTTTACGGCCATTTATACTGATGGCTCTGTCGACTTCATTCATGATGTCGCGTCTGCAGCTTACCACATCCCATCAGAACCCTGCTCATGGTCAGGACGGTTCGACCATGCCGTGTCGTCGACTACAGCTGAGCTGAGTGGAATCCACGCAGCTCTTCTTCACATCACGACAAAACCACCAAATAACTGGCTTTTGGCAACAGACTCTCGGTGTGCGGTGCAAAATATCCTCAGCAACAAAGGCGCCAATCCTGATTTGGTTCGTGAAATAATTAGTCTGGGTCATCTACTTGTCTCCCATGGCTCTAACCGTCGAGTGCAGTGGATACCTTCGCACATTGGCTTACCCGGAAATGAGATGGCTGACGATCTAGCCTCAACCGCTCTAAAACTGCCCACTGCGACGTTGAATCTCCCCAGCCACTCTGACCCGAGGTTGGCTATCAAGACTTGGATACAACACAAGCATCCCGTTTCCAGTGTGGCGTCTGATGAACCTCCTCCTCCAGCTTGTACGCGTGGCCTAACACGGAAGTTCGCTTCCCTCCTCCTCCGCTTAAGAGCAGACTGCGCGTACACGCAAGTGAACCTGCACCGCATAAAAAAAACAACCAGCCCCTTCTGCGAGCACTGCGATCAGCCAGAAACGCTGACGCATATATTTTTTGAATGTGGACACTACAATACAGAAAGAACTGTCCTTCTAGCTTCACTGAAGAGCCTCGGTGTTTCACCCACCCTCGTGGATATGCTATTCCCCAAGGGTCCACCATCCACGTGCACACGTTTCTGAAAGACTGTGTTCACCTGTGGGCTTCTGGCAAGGCTGTGATGTGTGAGAAAATACGATCGCCCACTTCTCTTTTCGTGCTTGTGTGCCAGTGATAGTTTTTTCTCGTGAAGTTTCCTGCGGGAATGTTGTGAACAATTGTGATGCTCGCGTTCTAGATATGCCCTATTTTCTCACTTTTGACTGATTTATTGCCGACTCTTTATTTAACTTTAATTTGTTAACTTGTGTTTCATCATCCTATATTTCTCATCGCCATCTGTTCCCCCGATCCTTTCCCCTGCATTCATTCTCATCAAAACTGCAATAACCCAAGCCCGTGAAACTTTTCCACAGCCAGTGAGAAAAACCTCACGTCAGGCAAACACCACCACCACCACCACCACCACTACATCTGTGGACATTCCGTGACACCATAATCCGTTTCACCCCAACTCCGAGCGCACTGCCGACGCCACGAATCCAATGGATGCCGCTCATGCAGCGTCAAAAGTGGATCGTCACGGACGTCGTCGTCTTCGTGCATTTTCAACTTGAGGAGGTAGGGTGAGGGAAAGGAAAAAAGGAGAGGAGGAGAAAGGAGGAGGTTCCCCTCTCAACTCTCGAGCGTTCTGTCTGCTTCCTCCTCCCCGGCTTCCTTTCCCTCGCCCTATCTGCTTGAAATCATGCACACACACAAAAAAAAAAAAAAAAGAAGCGCAGGATTGTGCCTTTACTACGCGTGGTTGGTGTAGCCGGTGAAAGCACACGCACAAAGAGCGCCGTGTCGATCCACTGATCTTAAAGGAGCTGTGCAACAATTTCAGGGCTTTGCTTAAATAATTGTGGAAGTTGATGCCTGACACTTCTGCAGTGAACTACAGAAAACAGATTTTGCCTGGATACCCCAGCTTTTATTTAAAAAAAATGAAAAAGATCCAGGTTTTTGCCGCCTCTCAACTCGTACCTCGTCTTCCGGGTCACGTGCGCAGTGACGTCACTGGAGTAGGCGCGGGGTTCCGGTAAATTCCTCTCTCTAACGCCATCAGTGAGCGGCGAGAACTCATCCGCTCACGACCACGTGACCGCGTCACCACATGCTTGCGACACGCGATCAACATGGCCGCCGGCTGCTGGAGAGGCGAGCTGAACGAGGTCGAGCTCCAGATGCTGGAGTACTGCGAGTCACTGGGGCTCGTTCCTTACGCGGGGACGCCGGACCCCTGAGAGGTTCTTCGCGCGGTAAACGATGGAACAGGAGCTTTTTAGCACGGACAAGAGGGCTTTGTGGAGTTCGGTTAGGACACAGGAGAACAGAGCACCCGGTCGGCATTGCCGAGCGGCGGTGTTCCAAGTCGAGCTCGACACGGCGGAAAACCAAACCAACGCGCTCGTTCGGCTCCTCGTGCAAGACGCTGACGCTGCTCGAGCTGACGGTTGTGTTGACCTCGGGTAGATGGCGCCACTAAAACTCTTTATGCATAATCAACATTTTTATCAATGATACTATTTTTTTGAAGCATTTATTTTGCTGGGACAACAATATTTATGGAAAAAAATACCCTTTATCGAGCAGGTATTTGCAGAACTTGCTATCTTTTTTACAACTACCCAAGTGACGTCACGCCGCGTGCTTCCCATGACGGCCGCTCGCGGCTGCAGGTCGGGGGATATTCTAATTTTTACCTCGCGATTACGCGGCGAAATCGCAACATTTCGATGAAAGGAGGTGTGTTTTCTGTCATTTGTGACAAGCTGAACAATATCAAAAGCAGAAGATGCCAATTCTTTCAACGTTAAAATCGTTGCACAGCTCCTTTAACATTGCTCGATTGGCTCTATGTGCCGTATCCTATAGCGTCGGCTGCGCTCAGACTTGCGTTTACGGAGTGTAGTATCTTAGCAAAGCGATAGCATCCTTAAGGTGAAATACGAAGCATTTGCTTGGAAGGAAGAGGATAACACTTACGACCTCTGTTGTCATCAGTATTTCAACCACTCGAAATTTGAGAGTTGGAAATGTTGTCTGATCGAAACGCATACGGACCTGACAAGATAATTGAATATGCATGCGATTTGTGGCTCCATAGATACACGTGGCGCGAGCAAAATATTTGGATACTCACAGCCGTCATAAAAATTACTACGTAGACACACAGCTGTTCTCTCGTCATTTCCTCGTGATGCTTTGAATCCGATATTATGAGCATCTCTTGCGTGGCAGTGAGCCAGTTTCGATCGATCGGCACCGGCCTTGGAGCTAGATAAGGACGTTACAGAGATTAGAGGTGTTCCAAGGCTTACTCGAAGCGAGTGAACAATTCTAGGCCTCTAGCAGTTGCACACGGTGACTGAGGGAGAGGACGAGATGAGTGCGCTGGGGACGTAACAGGCTCTGACTGGAAGGATTTGTGGGTAGAGACAAAGGCTAACTGCCTTTGTCTCTACTCAGTGTCTTCCTCCAATCAGAACGAGCAAGAGCGTCGTCTACTCCTCACACAGTGACTCGCGGTCGGACGCGTCCGAACAATGGAGTTTCTTTAGTATAGGAAGCCCCTGAGAAATAGGGGCTCACCTTATCACAGGGCAGTGCGCACGCACCGAACTCAAACCATGTTTTGGGTTAGAGTTCGTTTGCGGGACCCTACGATCAACAAACATGGCGGCGCTCGCTCGCTTCCGAACAAGACCACAATGTTCGCTTCACTGTTATGCACGTACATCGGCAATGAATGGTAAAGCAGGCTTTCGTATTGCCATACCTCGCATAAATTTTAGATGAGCGATGATCTCTCACTGTTTTCTAGATTGCCCTCTGATTATGGCCGCTAAGCCGGTATGGACGCGGTAATTTTTGACATGACAGCGCGTCGCGAATCCTAGTGGCTTGTTTTGCCTCATTCTCGCAGGAACGAAAACACAGAAAAGGAACACATAGGGCACGTGTAAGCGCTGACTCGTAATTGGCTCAAAAGTTCTAAAGAAAAAACTTTAGCCACGTGCCAAAAACAGCACGCGTTACCGTTCGTGTCTTGTACAGCAGGAGTGATGCACTGGATCCTACTGACATGCGGCAGAAGCTATGTAGGAGAGACTGGATGGTGTGTTATTTATCAGCTTCGAAAACATCACCACTCTTTTACAAGACAATGGGGAGAGAATGGGGAGAGGGGGCATCCAGCGATAGTAAAGGCAAAAAGTGGACACTTGGTGCTCTTTACGGCCGAGGTAAGTGCTCCATGGAGTGATATATTACGTAGCAAGTTATTCAACTACTTGTAGTATTACCTCTGCCAACCGCTATACATCACTGCAATGAAAAGAAATATCAGTTTGAGATTTTTGCAAATAATGTATCCAGAAAAAAAAAAAACTTTTAATAATAAACTGTAATATTATTTGTAGAAAATTGTAACTACTTAAATTATTCTGTTACAACATTAGTCTCCTCGTAACGCCGGTCCCAGCTCCACGGACATCACCGTTTGGTTGGGGTATACTATGGTGGCTGGAAGGGGAAGTGTGCCGGGCGGGGGTGAAGGGCTGCGCAGAGTTGCGATGAAAACGACTCACCTGCAAACTACTGCGCCCCTTGCGGTGGCGAAGATTTTCATCGCAACATACGCGCTGCCCGCAGTGCGCCTGTTGGAACGTCACATAGCTTCTTTATATTTTGACTCAGGTTTCCGTAACTACATGAATTGCGCATGTCTTACCCGTTATACGGGTCGTGCGCCTAAATTCCGCGGTGAAAATTACGAGAAGAAATATTTGGGGGGCCGCTATGGGCGTTGCAGCCAGCAGACGAGCAAACGGCTCTGCAGACGAGTGACGCGGTGCCAGAAATCTTGAGAGAGAGCCTACATTGCAGAGAGTTTCAAACTGCTTGATCGGGGTCACTTGGTTTAGGGACCGCGTTTGCAATACGAGCTGTGAGGAGGTGACGAACGCGTTGGTCGTCTTCGAGCCTTACTTCGAGCGTCTCTGCCTCTCCGCCTGCTTTCCTCCTCGCCCCGCGAAAACGCAGCGTATACGCACTTGTGACCAATCTTCGCCGGCGGCGTCCGCCATTAAATTGCAAACGCTCCTCAAGTTTTGAGATGGACCCTCTCTTCAATCTAGACTCTCACAATTTTCATTGCGTGTCGCACCACTCCTTATCATTGCGCGCATACGGCGCCCGGCAAACTTCCCCTTCCAGTCACGGTAGGGTCAACGTTACTACAATACTCAGTTGGGAAACTGCCATAGGAGCCTGCTTGGAAAAAATGGCTGCGATCCGTCCTCGAGATCCAAACTAAATGCGATCGCGACGCCACCATTTCTCCCGCAGCGGATACTCCGGGGACTGCACGGCTGAACGTGATGGTTCAGGTCGAGTCGCGCAAAGACCGGTGGCGCCATCTCGCAGGGCCATCTCGCAGTAGCTATTTAAAGCAACTTTCATGTTTTGCTTTGTTTTTGCAAGAGCGGTTAAACCTACTTACTGTCGGCGACCCCTTCCTTCTAAGGGACTCCAACCAACTCATGGGTTTTTAAATGAACATAATGACAAAAGCCTCAACGCATGTTCTTTGGACATAAAAGATTTGTTTTATTCACTACCCCAAGGGAAATTGCTGTGCTGTGTCGAGGAATGCATAGATAGGTTTGGGTCAGTCGCTTTCCAGAATGCGACAGGCATGTCAGTCGGGGGTTTTCTCGAATTACTTTCCTTTTATCTTAGATCAACGTTCGCCTCATGGGAACAGAGCACTTATTTGCAAAGGAAGGGTGTGTGCATAGGGTCTTCCATCGCCCCCCTTCTTGGTAACATATACCTCGCACATCATGACAGAGATCTTTTTAGCCTTTTAGACGTTCCAAAGGAGGTAAAATTTTTTAGATACGTTGACGACTATCTCGTGATTTTAGATAGTACGAAGCATGACTTGACCCACTTTTTGTCAAGTGTATTGTCTGTGTTTGGTGACTGCTTGGCCCCATTGGTTTTGACTCACGAGTTCGCTGCCAATGGGTCCATACGTTTCCTCGACCTCCGTCTTAATTTTTTGGAAGAGCACGTTTGTTGGTCGTTCGAACCTCGGGGACTAAAGCCACTTTTATCTTACGAATCCGCCCATTAAAAATTGGTAAAAAAGGGCATCGTGAGTTCGTGCTTTTCGAATACAATGAAGAAATCCTGCTTCCATCAAGAACTGGGGGGCTATGTTCGACAAATGTTTCATTTCTCCTAAAAAGAAACGGAAGTAACGGAATTGATGATATCGCGTCTGATTGGTCAGAGGTTCAAATGACGAAAGTTCCCTCTTTTGTCGTTTGAGCCTCTAGCCAATCAGACGCGATATCGTCAGTTCCGTCACTTCCGTTTCTTTTTAGGAGAAACGAAACATTTGTCGAACATAGCCCCCCAGGTGAGCTTTGACGCTCAAGTTTCCCGCCTTCGGTCAGCGTATTATCCGGAACACCTACTGGCGTCGGTAGCAGGCGCTTTGTTAAAGAAAATTAAATTAGAAGGCGGTGCAAATGTGGAAAATGCCCCTAAAGAAAGAAGAAACAAAGTTGCTGTGGTCCCCTGTTTACATAAAATTTCCCATGGCTTAAAGAAAATAGAAAGGCGGGTAGACGTCACGGTGGTCTTCTCTGTTTTGAACAAGTTGTCTAAGCTTCGCAAAAATGTCAATCAGTCTACCGGGAGGCCTCTGGAGTGCACAGAGAAGCATCAAAATCGGTTTGTTCATTTTACAGAGAAAGTTGTTTACTCCATTCCACTGTCATGTGGTAAACAGTACGTAGGTCAGACGGGCAGATGCCTCGATGATAGGTTAAGAGAGCATTGTTACAATGTAAACAGTGTAGTATTAGGCCACTTGGGCATTCATTGTCGTGACTGTGGCTATGATGCGGAATTTAAAAATAATGTACTGTCATTGGAAGAAGTGCCAATGTCTTGACCAGGGAGATTATAAAGGCAGAGGCTATAGCGCGCTTGGGGGCAGAGTGTGTCAGCGCCCCTTTGGTTCTTTTGTCGGCTAAAGAATTAGATTTTCTTTCACGACGACAGCATGCGCGATGATTGTGCGGGTTTCAGTGGGGTGTTATTGGCTCTGTGTGTTTCCTTTGTTTGATCGTGTATATAGACCGACACGCTGTTTACAAACAAGCCCGCGTTTGCCCACACAAGGTGTGGGCACTGCGCGTGCGCAGAAACCGAATTCGCGTGAAGTGAGGCGTCTGCGCATGCGCAGTGCCGTCGACAGCGCCCCCGCAGCTGCGTGACGTCAGGGCCGCGTGTTCGTCTATAGGCTGTGCCTTGACAATTAAAACTTCAGTTGTAAGTTCAGCGGTTGTTTGTCTCCTTTCTTCCGTCCCGTCTGTTTTGCTGTACGTTTAAATATTCATGTTTTGACTCGTCGCGAAAGGGTGGCGCTGTTATCGTATTTCGTTTGGTCTCGCTGGGCGCCAGCGATCCAGGTTTGAAGGGTGAGTTTCCCAACTGAGTGTTCTAGTAACGTTGGGTAGTGTGTACCAGAAGGGGGAGGTGTGCCATTCTGCGGCCATCAGAGTGTCGCGATGTGCAAGCATGCCGGTGAGGGCGCTGTGGGGCAGAACGTGGCCATCCGACGGCTGACAGAGGCCTGAAGGTCACAGCACATGCTTTATTCGGTGTGAAAACGGTCGTATTCTTTGTTTGTTTTTGCCGGATCGGTGTTGAGAAAGAATAAGTTCCATCCCATCTCACACCCTCGTGAAAAAGCGTGTCTTCCGTGAGCGGCAGAAGCTTATATTCAAAGCGCGAATGCCGTTTGGGTGTGGTCAGTTAGTTACGTAATCTAGCTTCTGTAATTCCCTTTTTTCTGTTAAAGAAAAATATTTGTCTACCTCACCTCATAGACCAGCATTACGAAAGCGAAGTTTGATTATGATATGATATGAGATGCTTTCCTGTCTACTTTAGTGACAAAGCTCTTTTAATTATTTCTTTTCGGCAGCTCTACATTTTGAAGTCCTTTAAAAACCTCGGTTTTTTTTTGGTGTTACTACATATTTCCGTATAGCATGGATTAATGAATGCGAGCGTTTTCTTGGCATCTGGATTTTCCGCCAAAAGCTTATAGACCAGGAAATGTTTGAATTGATTTTATCTTGAGAGCATGCATCATATGAAAATAAACACCAAGAGGGGCAAAATAAATAGAGCAACTTCAAATGCCATGTACAAAAGATTCGAAGTAAATAACAAAATCAAGGCTTTGATGAACGCGTGTGCAAGATGCCATTTGTTTTAGGTTTTTGTTCAGAAAAGTTACTGCTGCAGACTCCATCACAGGCTGTCTGTTAGACCTAAATTTTCAGCATTCACTTTGATGATTGGGTAATTTGCAGTTAAAGGGACACTGACATTTCCCTAATAACTTGTTTAATGTTTTTCCAGTCAAGGTTTTATGGTGTCAGAAGACTACCCAATAAATATTTTGCTACAGCGTCACGTATAATTTTAATAAAAAAAAACAAAAAAAAAAAAAACACAACAACATCGCAACCGCTCCTAATTAAGACCGAAACTGGACTGTGGGAAGCAGACGAAAAACGCGGGCGTCGCATGTTGCACGAAAAACGCAAAAGTCACAGCACTTCGTTTTTGACGTTTGCACGTTTTTCGAGCGTTTACCAATTCGTGTTCGTAAGGCGATCGATGTCTTCAGCCAGGAGAAGGGGCGACGACTCGGCGACGTCTTCGTGCGAATCAGCTTGGTGATCGGGCGTGTCGTACATAATAAATCGTAATTGTTTTGATCGGTAAAAGTTTTCTCTTTCGAAGCTAGACAGACTCGCCGGTACCACGAATTAGAGGAATTGAATTAGAGGTCCCACGCCCGTCGTCCACCGCCATCGCTTAATCCGCTTCGTTCAGCCGTCCAGCCCGCGACTACCGCGAAACGACACCACGTTGAGAATTACGCACAGAGAATGCACATAGTGCTTCCGGATCTCTGTGCAATTTTTTTTTGTTTCAATCAACGTATTCGCAGTTTTTTTTTTTTTGAGCCACAAAAAATTGGTATTATACTTTTTATGTTTTTAATATTGAGTGCACGTGTACCTTCGATGACTCTCGACTTTGATTATATTTGGTGTCTGTGTCTAAACCATAAACCACGTGACAAGAGAGAAGAGAGTGAGTACGACGAAAACCGGCCAGTTATCGATCGGGGGTTTTCGTGTGGAAAGAAAACAAATTTCGAGGCACAAATTGTGTTCTGGATTGTTGGTCTCTCATATGACATGTACAAATAAAGACCTTGAGGAGCATAAATACCCTGTCAGTGTCTCCGGCGAAGTGGAAGGAAATCGGAAAAGGCAGAGCAAAGAGCGAGCTACAACGGAAAGGTAAAAAATACTTTTGTGAAAAGAAAAACGGAGGAAGAGCATCTATATTTGTATCTTATTGATTTGGTCTTGCTTTAAAACATCCAAACACTTAATGACTCGTAATAAAACGGATCGATATAATTTAAAAATTATTAATTTCTATTTCAATATCCGCAGGGCGCGGAGGCTTTACAGGGGGGAGGGGCAAAAACAAAAATAAATTAATAGTATATAAGCGAGTCTACCACGAAAATGCAGTAAAACAGGAGCGGTTAAGAATTAACAAAAATGATTGATTATCGCAGTTCTAAATGATTCCACTGATGTTAAGTATTTGTATTTGCCTCGAAAATATTCCGACACAAGAAACACAAAGTGTTTGTTCAGCGCAAATACATTACGTTTTTTTTACATTTTTTACTTTATTAATTTCGCCTGTTAGCTGTATTGATGCTGCAGGCGAGAAACTCAAGCATATGTCACGCTATATATTGAAAACCCCATCCTGTAAGCCTATAAGGTGAGTATCGCTGCGCTCGTCTCCCTTATGGCTCAGGGGCTTTTTGCCGTGGGACCCCCTATTATAAAACTCCCAAATGAATAGGGACAAAGAAGGCCTCCGAGAGTTTTCTTGTATTTTTGTCTACCCACTGATAATTCAACACACCTTCTGATGGAATATCTCGCATAACATTACTAAATCATGTCCGAATAATATGTAGTCTTGTTTTCCCGTTAGCACGGGAAAATCAAGAGCTCCACTCGGGTTTGAAGCGCAGTGAATATTATTGAATAACTTTATGCATGTAGATTTCTTTCTTCTGTTTGTATAGCTAGTGCAACGTAAAGTTGCCCAGACGATTTCGTGTTGTATTGAACCGAACCTACATACAGGGAGACATAAGACAACTTCAAGTACCGCGACAAATTTGTTTGAATATTAGGACGATAAAGTCAGAGATAGAGAGAGGAAACGGCAGAGTGTAAGAAAAAAATAGAGAGAGCGAGAGAGACGGGAGAATGTAGTTGGCATCTTTGTTCCCTCTCGCCACCAGGGCGGCGCTATCTGCACAATCGAATAATTTCTTTTAATTGATTCATGTGGCGAGCATTTATTTGATTGTTCGTTTTTAATTCCTCTACCACGTGGTAGAGTTGTAACACTGAATCTTAAAAATAATTTCTGTGTCCCTTCCTTTTGTAAAATCTATACAGATTTGCCAAACAAGCCCGGGCGATTGTATGTCTATGCACGTTAAAGAGTAGACATGAAGGGACTCACTCATAGTCGATGTGGTCGAAGGACTTATTGGGGCATCTGAAGAAAGAACACACACAGACACAATGAACTCAGTGCACGGCCTTGAAAACAAACTTTATGGCCGTTTTTTCACGTTTATTCGGCGAGTTGTATTTCTTTTCATCTTCAGGGGTCACGGTAACCGGTAACGCGTTACCGGTAACATGTTAGGTTTTTTCTGTAACGTGTAACGTACTAGTTACTTTTTCAAAACAGTAACGGGTAACGTAGTTTCCTTACTTATTTTGAGTAACTGGTAACGAAGTTATGTTAGACTTTACTTTTTCTTCTTAGAACTTAAAAAAAAAGTTACACTTTCATATTTTCGTGTTTCTAGGCGCCAAGTCATGTGAATGTTTAAGTGTTTTTTTTGTTTTTTTTTTTGCGTTTTTTTCTTCTTAGTATTTAGGTGAAAGCGCAAAGAAGATGAAGTACGTATGTTCAGTTTCTGCGTGAACATAATGTTTCTCGAAATATGAAGCTCATGCATACGTGTAACGTCAAGATAGTAAAACGTCTTGATTCATAATTAGAACAGTAACGCAAAAGTAATGCGACTTTCTTTTTATCGGTAACCGTAAAGGTAACGCTTTCCTTTTATTTTGAAGTAACGTAGGATAGTAAAGCGTTACTTTTATTTGCAAGTAACGATCGAGTTACGTATTGCGTTACTTTTTTCGGTAACGCTTACAACTCTGCATACGAATAAAAAAAAATGCATGTACTGGATTGAGGGAAAATATGGTCTTGAATGCGTGATGTTAGTTATATCACACAATGCGCTGTCCCAAGTTGCTTCAATTAGAATATCTTTCTAGTGCGTGACACAATGAGACGCATGACCTTTAGCTTTGACTTTACAAACCTGCTTCTAATAAACTCATGGCGGCATCACACGCAAAGCCGGCCTCGAGAAGAGCGGAAACCCACTATTCTTTGAATTGAAATTCCATTCCGAGATTCGGATAATGCATATGCATCCGCAACATTAAAAGTAATATACTTAACTTATACATGGGATGGGCTTATACGTCTACGTGACAAAATTAAAACCAGGAATATTGTTGTAAACGTCGAGTGTAACGAGGTAAAACATGACAAATCGCAGCATATGAGATATTGTCACGAATGACAAGTGATGAGGCGGCAAATAACTGAGTAAACTAAACGTTTAATCGGGCGAACTTGTGCCCCAAATAAAGAAGTTAACAAAAGATAACAGTAGAGCGTCGCGGGCGTCGAAGTCGGCGAAAGAGCAGAGTCGAACGCTGGGGCGAAACTGACTGCGGCTCGCCACGCGGAGCCTCTTATCTACACGCGTGGGGTTCTGGAAGATTCGGCGTAGAAGGTTCTGCGTGTAGAACATTTCGACCTCGAACGAGCAACACGGTTCTCGAATTTACCAGAACTTCTTCAGAGTCAGAGTCAACAAAAATGCGTCCACGAGGCCAGGAATCGAACCCTAGCTTTCTGCGTGGAAGGCACACGCGATAACCGTTAGGCCACGACCGCGCTGCCTGCTTGGTCAGCTGCGCTCGCGGCATTACTCCCCCCTTTAAAAAGTGCATCGCCCCGATGCAACACAAATCAAAACAAATCAAATAAAAAGGACGGTAAACTAAAGAGTCATTTGGAACATCAATTGGAACACATAAGGTCCACAGTCCTATCGCGCGTAGTACGGCTTCAGGCGCACGACGTGGACGACTTCTGGTCGTGGTAGGCGGCGTGATGATGTTCTTGTTCCGTCGGGCATCACCTCGTAGTTCAGATCCCCGAGTCGACGAAGCACTTTGTAAGGTCCAAAGTAGCGCTTCAGGAGTTTCTCGCTGAGACCACGACAGCGGATCGGTGTCCACACCCACACCCTGTCTCCGGACTGGAAGTGGACGTCCCGACGGCGAAGGTTGTAGCGGCCAGCTTCGATACATTGTTGAGCTTGAATCCGGTGTCTGGCGAGCTGACGGACTTCTTCTGCCCGTTGGGCAACCACCTTGGCGTCATCGCTTCCGTCGACAGCCGGTTCGTGGGGTAACATCGCGTCCAGCATTGTCGTCACTTTACGACCATGAACCAGTTGAAAGGGTGTAACCCCGGTGGTCTCTTGCACGGCCGTGTTGTAGGCAAAGGTGACGTACGGCAACACCTCGTCCCATGTCTTGTGCTCCACGTCGACGTACATGGAAATCATGTCGGCGATGGTCTTGTTGAGTCTTTCCGTCAGACCGTTGGTCTGCGGGTGGTACGCCGTGGTGCGACGATGGCTGGTGTGGCTGAGACGAAGGACTTCTTGCGTCAGCTGGGCCATGAACGAGGATCCACGGTCTGAGATCAGGACTTCGGGAGCGCCGTGCCGGAGGACGATGGATTCAATGAAAAACTTGGCAACTTCCACAGCAGTTCCGGAAGGAAGGGCTTTCGTTTCGGCGTACCGCGTGAGATAATCTGTGGCGACGGATGATCCAGCGATTTCCTGACGTCGACGGCGGAAAAGGGCCAAGTAGGTCCATTCCGATCTGCTGGAAGGGTGCTGTTGGCGGAGGAATTGGCTGCAAGAGTCCGGCCGGCCTCGTCGGAGGTTTCTTGCGTCGCTGGCATTCATGGCATGATCGTGTGTATAGGTGGACGGTTTTGGGGAGCTTGGGCCAGTAATACTTTTCACGAATACGGGCCAGTGTCCGGCTGTAACCAAGGTGTCCGGACGTCGGGTCGTCGTGGCAGGCTTGAAAGATCTCCTCCCGAAGGTCGGTCGGGATTACCAGCAGCCACGGCGAGTTGTTGTTCCCGAAGTTCTCTTTGTAGAGTACACCTTGTCGAATGGCGAAGGTCGGCAGTACTCGTGAGAAGACACGTGGCACGGTACTCCCGCCCCCTTCCAGGTGCTCTATTAGTGCGCGCAGCTCAGGATCGTCTCGTTGACGTCGGGCCATGTCGTCGGTGTTCACTGCGCCCAGGAAACACTCGTCGTCATCGTCGTCGCTGCTGCCGGAAGGTGTTTCGACGGGAGCTCTGGATAGGCAGTCGGCGTCGCTGTGCTTGCGGCCTGACTTGTAGACCACGGTCATGTTGAACTCTTGTAGTCTTAGACTCCATCGAGCGAGCCGTCCTGACGGGTCCTTGAGGTTCGCAAGCCAGCAGAGCGAGTGGTGGTCTGTGACTACGCGGAACGGGCTCCCGTATAAGTACGGACGAAACTTCGTGATTGCCCAGACGACTGCAAGGCATTCTTTCTCAGTCGTGGAGTAATTTCTCTCCGCCTTGGACAATGTCCGACTTGCGTAGGCGATGACTCGCTCGGTGCCTTCTTGTACTTGAACCAGTACCGCGCCAAGTCCTGCGTTACTTGCGTCCGTGTGAATCTCGGTTTCCGCATCCTGGTCGAAATGTCCAAGAACAGGAGGAGTCTGCAGTCGTCGCTTCAGCTCGTCGAATGCCTGCTGCTGCTCCTAGGCCCATTCGAACTTCTCGGCGTCCTTCTTGAGGTTTGTGGGCGGTGCGGAAATTCTTGCGAAATCTCGAACGAAGCGCCGATTGTAGGCACATAGTCCAAGGAACCTTCGCACGGCCTTCTTGTCTCTTGGCGCTGGAAATTCTGCGACGGCGCGAGTCTTCTCTGGGTCTGGTCGAATGCCTTCGTTACTAACCACGTGACCTAGGAACTTCAGTTCGTCATAGGCGAACCGACACTTTGGCGGCTTGAGGGCGAGTCCGGCGGTCCGTATGGCTCGGAGAACAGCTCGGAGTCGTCGCAAGTGCTCGTCGAAGTCGCCGGAAAACACTACGACGTCGTCGAGGTAGACGAGACAGCTCTGCCACTTCAGTCCTGCCAATACGGTGTCCATGACACGCTGGAAAGTTGCTGGCGCCGTGCATAGTCCGAAGGGCATCACCTTGAACTCGTACAGTCCATCCGGCGTGACGAAGGCTGTCTTCTCTCGGTCCCGTTCGTCGACTTCGATCTGCCAGTAGCCGCTCTTCAGGTCCATCGATGAAAAGTATCGAGAGTGGCGCAGCCGGTCTAACGTGTCGTCGATGCGGGGGAGTGGATAGACGTCCTTTTTCGTCACTGCGTTTAGCTGCCGGTAGTCCACGCAGAACCTAAGCGTCCCGTCCTTCTTCTTAACCAGTACGACTGGAGAGGCCCATGGACTGCTTGAAGGTTGGATTATGTCGTCGTTCAGCATTTCTTGAACTTGCTCCTGGATCACCTGCCTTTCTTTAACGGAGACTCTGTATGGAGATCGATGCACAGGGCGCGCGTCGTTCTCGGTAACGATGCGGTGCTTCGCAACGGCGGTTTGACGCACCTTCGACGACGTCGAAAAGCAGTCGCGGTATTCGACGAGGAGGTCAATCAGCCGACGTCGTTTCGGGCCCGGAAGCTTAGGGTCAATGTCGAGCTGCGCCGGCGACGTACTGTCTTGCTGAGGTGGCGAGGGTTCGTCTGTAACGACGGCGATCTCGGCGGAGTTTCGGAGTCTTTCGACGTTGCCAACGGCTGCACCTTTCGTGAGGTGTTGCGCTTCGTTTCGGAAGTTCGTCACGAGGACCACAGTGCGGCCATCCTGAAGTTCAGCTACTCCTCTTGCGACGCCTATTCCTCTTTCTAGAAGCAACTTCAGGCTCCCCTCGAGCAGAACTTCGCCGCAGAACGCTTCGGTGATCCCGACGGGCAAGAAAACACTTGACCGCGGCGGCAAGTTCACGTGGCTTGCGAGGACTCGGACCGTTGATGACGTCGCTTTGGGTTCCTCTGGTGGTGGGCCAGGATTTCGTAGGGTCAACCGGTTTGCTCCGAGGTCGATGACGGCGCCATACTCGAAGAGAAAGTCCATTCCGAGAATAACGTCCCTCGAGCAGTCTTGCAGAATGACGAATTTCACAGGGCACGTCTCACCGTGGATCTCGACGCGAGCAGTGCACCTTCCGACTGGTGTAATGAGGTGTCCTCCGGCGGTTTGTATTTGAGGTCCATTCCACGGCGTAATGACTTTTCGAAGGCGGCGGGAGAGCCTCCCACTCAAAACGAAGTAGTCTGCTCCGGTGTCGACGAGTGCCGTCACGTCGTGGCCGTCGATGATAACGTTGAGGTTATTCGACACTGTTACAGAAACGTCGTTTCGGGGCGTTGCGGCGTTTGAGTGGGAGAGCTCCGACGATCTTGGAGGATCTTGGCATCGTTCATCATCGGCAACGCCACCTCCCGGCATTGCCGCGCCTAGTTTTCCCGACGGGAAGCGATGGGTGACAGGCTGTCTCGGCGAGACCGGCGGAAGGGCGATGGCGAGCGTCGAGGAGATGGTGAACGGAATACCCGGCGGGGAGACGACTACAGGAGATGAAGAGCGACGGAGGTAGTCCTCGATGTCCCGAGGTCGCTCTCCAAGACGTGGTCGAGGGTCGTTGGGCGCAAACCCTCGTAGGCCCAGCTGGCGGTATGGGCATCGTCGGTAGATGTGGTCCGCTTCACCACAGTGGTAGCACATGGGGCGTCGATCGGCCGTCCTCCAAATGTCGGTCTTCCTCGCACCACGCTGCTCTGGGCGTGGAGCATACTGCGGCGCCGGTGCCTCACGTCTGGGAGCTGGCTGGTAGTGTGCTGTGACGGGAGGTTCTCTCTTGGCGGCGGCGGCGTAGGTCAAGATTGGCCGTTCGGGAGCCACTGCGACGGGGACCTCTGGCAAGAGTTCCCGGTGTACCTCCTCGCGAACAGCCTCGGCGATTGAAACAGCGGCGGGTCGTTCTGAAAAAGGGAGCAACCGCTTCAGTTCTTCTCGAACCACATCCCGAATGACCTCCCGAAGGTTCTCGATGCCAACTTCGCCGAGGTCAGGGAGGGAAGATGGAAGGGATGAGGTGGCAGATACGCCGGCGACTCTCTGATATTGACTCGCCCTGGCCGACAGCGCTCGTTCAATGTTAGTTGCCTCAGCAACAAATTCATCTACGGTCATCGGTGGATTGCGAACGAGGCCGCGAAAAATCTCGCTTTTCACGCCTCTCATGAGGACGCGCAGCTTCTTGTCTTCGGCGGCTCCAGGGTCGGCACGGGCGCAGAGGCGCAGGACATCTTCAGTGAAGCTTGTCACGCTCTCGTTCAGACCTTGGCATCTTCTTTGAAGGATGTCCTTGGCTCGTTGACGTCGGTGTTGGTTTGTGAAGGTGCGCTTTAGCTCCTCCACGCATGTGTCCCACGTCGTGACGGAAGCCTCGCGGTTCTCAAACCATTGTCTTGCCGTTCCCTCCAGTGTGAAGTAAATGTTTTGGAGGCGCTGTTTTGCCGTCCACGCGTTGTAGCGGGCCACACGTTCGTCGTTCTGCAGCCTGTCTTCTACGTCCTCGTAGATTTCACAGTGGAATGGCGTCGGCACACGGGGAACCACAGGCAGGAAGACGTAGGACGGTGCTGCTTGGGGGTTTTCCGTCGGCTGGGCCGTGGAGTTCATCGTCGGCTTCGGTAGCTTCTTTGTTTTGTCCGGTAGTGGTCCAAACTGAGGGCGTTGTCCTTGCAGACGCTGGCTTGCCCGAGGCCCTGCCTCTTCCACGAGTCGACGACTTGGGACTTGCCGAACGGGTCCTCGGAGGGGTACGGTTGAGAAACCTAGAGTGCGTACCCCGCACCTCCACCAAAATGTCACGAATGACAAGTGATGAGGCGGCAAATAACTCAGTAAACTAAACGTTTAATCGGGCGACCTTGCGCCCCAAATAAAGAAGGGAACAAAAGATAACAGTAGAGCGTCGCGGGCGTCGAAGTGGGCGAAAGAGCAGAGTCAAACGCTGGAGCGAAACTGACTGCGGCTCGCCACGCGGAGCCTCTTATGTACACGCGTGGGGTTCTGGAAGATTCGGCGTAGAACGCTCTGCGTGTAGAACATTCCGACCTCGAACGAGCAACACGGTTTTCGAATTCACCAGAACTTCGTCATAGTCAGAGTCAACTAAAAATGCGTCCACGCGGCCAGGAATCGAACCCTAGCTTTCTGCGTGGAAGGCACGCGCGATAACCGTTAGGCCACGAGCGCGCTGGCTGCTTAGTCAGCTGCGCTCGCGGCAATATTGCCTCTGGAGTGCTTGAGTTTTTCAAGAGTTGTGCGAAAGGCTTAAGTTCTACGCATGAAACCGCGAGCTTCGGGCGCCTGGAATTTTTGGACTTGGGTCTTTTTTTTTTTTTTTTGTGGTGACAAGGGTGTTAAGCATATGAGCCCTGATCTAAGAAAAACCTGTTGCCATATGACTCATCCAAGCTCGTAAAGAGGGGAATTGCCTCTTGTTGCCTGGCTGCCTCCATAAAAAAATGTTGCCCTCACATTATGAGTTTTTGTTTTCAGTTGCAGCTTGAAAGATTACAGGATGTGGGGTTCACTTCCCGGGTCGGTTAAGAAGCTGAAGAGGCTTATTAGGGGAAAAGAGGCCGAGATGGCAAGGCCTGAAGTTAGACCTGTTGTGCGGCCTTATATACAAAAGGTCGGTCACAATCAGAAAAAAGTGGCGAATGAGTTTGCGATTCCCGAATTGTTTTCTGCATCAAACCAACTTTCTAAGCTTCGCCAAAGAATAAATAATGCAGGAGTGCTGGGTGATGCAGAAGGAGTGTGCGGCTAGCGCTATGCCACCAAGTGTCGGCAATATGCCTTAGGGGTCACTTACGAGGTCCCCCTGTCTTACGGTAGGGTATTTGTGGGCCAGACAGGGAGGTGCATTAATGATAGAGTCAGAGAACAGTCCGCC
This sequence comes from Ixodes persulcatus, assembly GCA_013358835.2. Taxonomy (NCBI): domain Eukaryota; kingdom Metazoa; phylum Arthropoda; class Arachnida; order Ixodida; family Ixodidae; genus Ixodes; species Ixodes persulcatus. The sequence goes on along the minus strand of JABSTQ010008586.1, from coordinate 31,357 downwards.
GCCACCAGGCAATCTCCGTCTCGCCAGTTGCCTGTACATTGTTGTAGGTGTGAGTGCGAGCCCTCGTTTAATACTACCAAGATTATGAAAAAATTCAAAGCAAAATACGCGAGATACCTGACGCATTAATGATAAGGGTCCGTGGCACAAATGTGAGTGTCAATGCGTCCTCTGTTGCCTTATCGGATAAGTAGCAGGCTTTTATCGGTCACTCAACAGCGACGCCAGGCTTTCCAGGTGTTTAATGAATGTCCATCTTCTCTGTGCTTGTGCGGTGTTAATCTTCTTTTTATGTGTTTTCTTCACAAAAGTTCAGTTTCAAGTTGCGCCTCGTCCTGTGTGCTTCTTTTTTGTCCCAGTGTTTTTTTGGCGTATTTACCGCCAGCCATGAACCTGCTGCTTGTAGAACTGTATAGGCCAATGTAATAACATCTATAAAGATAAGGGGCAGTCGTCAAATGCATTTGACGTTCTAATATGTATAACAGAATAGACCAATGTCATAATCTTTCTATCGAGAAGGGGCGGTCGCCTGATACCATGAACATGCTATTTTGTAGAACAGGAAAGGCCGAGGTCAAAATATTTTTAGCGAGAAGCGGCGGTCGTAAAAACGTTATAATGGTGCTATACTGTACAGCAAGATAGGCTAAGGTCATCACATCTCCCCCGAGAAGGGGCAGTAGTCAAATCATATGAACGTGCAATATTTTATACCAAAATATGCTAATGCCCTAACCGTTCTATCGAGAAGGTGTGGTCATCAAATGTCAGGAACATGCCATTTTGTAGAACAGGTTAGGCCCAGCTAAGAACATTATAGCGAGAAGGGGCAGTAGAAATGGAAAGGCCCACGGCCTACGTGAAGTCTGGATTTGTCAGTCTTCCAGTAATTCTTAAACTTGTCCCTGGATGACCTCCCTTCCGTTTACAAAGTCTTTACGGCGATCGATGCACAGGGGGCACGTCGTCCTCGGTAACGATACGCTGCTTCGCTAAGGCGGTTTTGCGCAGCTTCAACGACGTTGCGAAGCAGTACCTGTATTCGGCGAGGAGGTTAATAAGCTTCCGTTGTTTTGAGGACTGAATCTTGGGATGAATGTCGTGCTCAGGGTATTGAACCGAACTCGAACCGTGAATCGAAAACCGGAAAAGACAGTTATTTTTGCACGAACTGGAGTTGAACCGGAACTAAATAATTATATTCGTTCCGGAGCGGAACCGATATAGTTTCCATCTGGTTTTTGGTTCATACCCGAAGTCAGGTTGCGTAAAAATGCGTTGCGAAAAACACAATAACCAATGAATTCAATCCAAAAGTTATAAAAAAAAAACATGTTCGCGCAAATAGGAGTTGGACCGGACCGGAATAATTACGTTTTTTCGTTCCTGCGCAAAACTGATAAATTATTTTTGCGGTATTTTTTTCATATGAGAAGTTAGAAAGCGAGACAAATAGGTAGCGAAAAGCTCTGGAACGTTCCATGATCATGTTTTCACATAACGTTCGTCTTCATAATTTAGAAAGTTTGTGTTGAGAACTCAAACGAAATTAGCACAGTAACTATAAATTCTCCGGGATTTCTGGTCTTATGTATTTCTTAAACAAATGCGCACATTCCTCCCAACCTTTTCTTGGGACCGGGAATGGCTCATCAAAGAAAATTTATCACTAGAGCATACCCAATTCCTTCGTCAGCAAATGTGACCAATTAATGAGCCTGTTTGGTGGCAAAACGGTGACTTTGGTTTTTTTTTTTCATCTCGGACTAAACGCAAAAAAAGAAAAAAAAAGAACAGGTACGAAAAGAGGTATAAACAACAACCCTAGTGTTGTCTATTCCTCTCTTTGTCCTTGATTGTTTTGGCGTTTAGTCCGAGCTCTGTTTGGTGTTTCTTGTCTTTAATTTTGTAGAGTTGTGTGCTATTTACTTAAAACGCCTTGATCTCATTGTACAACTAATCGAATAAGAAAGCTATCCGAAGCCGATGGATATTTTAGAACGTGCACTAGCTGCCATATTGTGGCGCGTCCATTCTGCTTTTAAAATAACTCAACGGGTTTAATAATCTGTCCGAAATTAAAGTCTAGCACCGGGAAGGAAAGGGGTGATTCCATCAACAGTTACAGCTACAGAAAACAGCAAAACAGCTTCGATCATGGTAGCAGAAACAACAAACACCAGAACGTTTTCTCCTTTGATATACAAACATCAAGGCGCACAGCTCTTCTGAGCACTGCTAGACAAGGAGCCGCGGCTTTCAAGGGACGCTAACGTGTTGCCGTTTTGAGAGGAGAGAAGGGAAGGCCACCCAGAACTTCACGCATTGGCGCAAGTAGACCTGGGAGTGCCCGTAACCAGGTCAGTGTGGAGTGAGCCTTTTCTGCAGTGAAGATCATTCTATTGACTCAGAGGTGCCGTCTTTCCCTGGATATGCATGACGACTTCCCGCTTCTTCGGTCAGCTGCCTGACATTAAACTGCGCTTTCACCCACGTCACGAGGTGTACCGGCACTAGCTCGTTCGGCCCACAGTGTAATGTGCGCCTTTGCATTCTATATGTAAGGCGTTTATAAAATATACATAGTTTATCTTCTGCTGTCAACAAATTTTATTTGTAGCATATGAGTACGAACCGGGTCGAACCTGTTTGAACGTTTATTTTTTTCACTCCGGAGTTTAACCGGCGCTGAACCGTTTCCCCTGAACCGGAACGAAAACTGGAACGAAAAACATTTCGGTTCGACACCCTAGTTCAGCTGCGGTGGCGACGTACTGTCCTTCTGAGGTGGTGCGGATTCTACAGCAATGCGGCGATTTCAGTGGAGTTCCGAAGTTCCTCGACTTGGCCCACAGCCGCACCTTTCGTGAGGTGCTGCGTTTCTCATCGGAAGCTTTATTTTGTGAAACAGGATAGGACAAAGTCATAAAAAGTAGCGAGAAGGAGCGGTCAGCAGACGCCGTGAGCGTGCATTTTCGTAAAACAGGATATTCCAAGGTAATGACCCATCTAGCGAGAAAGGGCGGTCACCAAATGCCACGAAGGTGCTATTTTGGAGAACAGGATAGACCAATGTCCTAACATGTCTAGCGAGGAGGAGAGGTCGTTAATTACAATGAACGTGCTATTTTGTAGAAGAGGATGGGCGAACGTTATATCATTTCTAGTGAGAAGGTGTGGTCGCCAGATGCCATGAACTTGCTATTATGTAGAACATGACAGGCCAAGGTCATAACACCTCTAGCGGGAAAGGCCGGTCGTCAAGTACAATAAACGTGTTACTTTGTTGAAAAAGATAGGCCCTAATCACAACATCTCTGGCAAGAAGGGGCGGTCGTCAAATGCCACGAACGTCATATTTTGTAGAAGAGTATGAGCCATGGTTGTAACATCTCTATTGAAAAGTGGCGGTCGTCCAATGCTTTGCACGCTCTATCTTTTAGAACAAGATAGGCCTAATCATATCATCTCTAGCCAAGAGGGGCAGTCAACAGATGCCGTGGACATAATATTTTGTAGAACAGAATAGGCCAAAGTCATATCATCGTCATCATTGTAGAGCTTCAGTGTGTAGAGTTTTAGTAAAGAAATTATATGAGCAAAATGACATGCGGCACATAATGAGAGTCGAGGGAAACCTAGGAACGCATCCTAGATCGATTTTGCAATATGCGAAGAAATACACGAAACAACCTCGACAGGATATTACTTTGAATGAAGAGGATGGCAATTACCAGATGTCGCTAAAGTTTTGCGACTTTTTTAGTTCATGTTTTTCATGTGAATCTCCCGACATTGACAATTTCCATACTCCTTAGTGTTGTGGGGATGGGATGGCAGCGGATGAAGTTGAAATTTCTTAATTAATGAATGCAGCTAGAAAACTCCAGCCAAATCTAGCGAAGGGTCTCGATGGCAATACACATTTTATTCTAAAAGGTTTTTGTAGCCAATTTGCACCCGTATATTGTATATTTTTGATTTGTCTTTAAGGTCAGAGACATTTCCTGCTGCGTAGAAAGCCGCTGTATTTGAACCTGTTTTAAATCGGGAGACCCAACCGAAAAGAAAAATTATAGGCCGCTGTCATTGCTGTTTATTGTATCGAAAGTTTTTGAAATGTTTTTTTTTTTTTTGTGTGCAGGAATGCATCACTTTCTTGAACATAAACTTAACCCTACACACCTTGGCTTCATAAAGTGCAGATGGGTAGAAACAAACCTTTGTGAGTTTATGCAGTTTTGCGCTCCGATCATATAAAACAAGAGACAAGTTGATGTAATTTATTTAGACATGTCAAAAGCTTTCCATATGGTCAATCATGAATTGCTTTTAGTTAAGATTTCTGAATATGCTCCAAGCGAGAGGTACACAAAATGCTTTAGAACTTATTTGCAAGGGCGCGCGAATTTTGTACGCATTCAAGAAGTCAAGTCTCCCCCATAGGTCACTACATCTGGGGTGCTTTAGAGATATAATCTTGGCGCCCTTTTACACCTAATTTTTTCTAACGATCTCTACGACTGTAAAACATTTTTTCAGATGTCGCAATGTGCTCACTACGTAAAAATATTTCACGAAATTGACACCCCTGGAGATTGCTTTGAATTACAATGTGAGATTAATGCGGTTAGTGCGTGCAGTGAGCGGTGTTCAAACAATTTTCTTATGATAAATTCAAGAAAAACCAACCTCATTCTATGTAGCCAAAAAAATAATGCATACGTATTCTTACATTCTGAACCAAAGTGAAAAAGAAAATTCGTGATCTCGGTGTGTTATGGTATTCCACCCTTCGTATGGAAGCAGATGTCAATGGTGTAATTGCTTCATCATTGAATATGCTTGGCATGGTGTCCAGAATTACGCGGGACTTTAAAAACCCGCGCACTGCAATAGTACTGTATAACGTTTATGTCCGCTCGAGATTAGAATTGTCATCAACTGCGTGGAATTCATTGATTTTGTCTAGACTGGAGCGCATTGAAGGTGTCCAGAGACGCGTTATCCGTTTGAATTACGACCGACAGCTTGGTGAAACAATTTACTATGATTATAACTGGCAACTTTGTAAACTGGAAATTACCATGCTTGCTGAGAGAAAAGATATTGGGGATTTGTTATTTTTGCTTAAATTATTGAACGACGGAGTAGGTGGTCCAGTTCTGCTAACCGACATAAGCATTCACGTACCATCTCGCTGCTTGGGATATACTAAACTTTTTTGTGTTCACAAACATTTAAAAATCTCGCCTCTCAGGAGAATTATGGCCTTGTATAACAATTTTTAGTCACCTGCAAGATATGTCTTTATGAATATTAGCGATTTTAAAAACGTAGTGGTAGCTAAAATGACACAGGATGTCTGCATTTTAATGTTATCTTTGTATTTTTTATTATTGCAGTGTTCGCATTACTTGTTCCATTGTGAATGTAATATTTTGTACCCCTTGTAATGCATTTATCTTTTGGTGGGCATCCTCAACTCAAGATAACAAAAATAAATTGTACAGCAATGTAGCTGTGCAACGCAGTTGAATCTTATGAATTCAATCCCCAGAAAGACACAGACTTGAGTTTGAATTATTAGAAACTTGAAGTATAAGACATACATATAATAATATGGTAGGCAAGGTAGCGATCTGCTGTTCAAATAGCTAGACATAAAAAGCAGGCTTTTTTACACTCTTCTCTACACCGGCCAATTTATAGGCAGCCCACAAATTAAACATTGGTGAAGCTCAAAACGAATCATGGTTTTGGACAAATATTATCTAGTCGAATCTTGAATAGTTTCTCCACGCCTTTTACTACCGTTGTTCCATGCTTAAACGAAGACTCAGCTGAAATCGTGAAGGTTGTTCTCAACCTTCCACTATACAATTCTAAGGTGAGTAAGTTTTAATTAAATTATTTCCATCATCCATGGCCTCAAAAAGAAAATTCCTAAATTGCCGTGGCTTGAAATTGTCATATTTTGCATAAAATTAAACATAAAGATACGCACCTTTTCCCAAATCGAGATAATTTTAGATCTGCTTGCTATATGCCAATATTCTATATGTATTCTCGAATTTAGGCCTCTCAAAAAATAGCAAACACGCACGAATAATGAAAGCAGATCGTCACGACAGTTCTGCCTGCATAATCGCTGTACGTCAGTCCTATCAAGCGCGCTTATCACGGAGCACCCGTGTTCTGCGGAGAAGCACTGACCGCGAGCTTTGTGGATATTGCTCTTCCGCAGTACACAACTGCGCGGTGAGAAACGCACTAAACTGGGCTTACCCGCCGCGATGAAGAAATAGTATGAATTAGGCGAAAGCGCTGTTTGAATCAAGCACCTTATAAATGCATTAAAAACATAGCGAGATAACAGAAATATTTAAATTTGTTTGAATTAACCGGATCTACGCAATATCCGAGTTTGAAGTATCGCGCGTGCCCCAGTAATTGAAAAACGTCAACAGGAGCTGTGTTTATGGCTACTCATATCGTCATTATGCATTTGGCTAACTGGCAGATCTAGCTTCGCCCACATCAATGAGCTGATGGCGACTGTTGCGTTAGCGAATGAAGAGGATCTGGGTTTTTAATTTCCATCTGTAGTGTGAGACGAGTTAGCGCCGACGGTGGCCGCTAACATTTTGTTTGTCGTAATGCTGGGGTAATCTTATGTTGATTAGGAACAACAGACTAAATGCGTGCTGCCAGGCGCTGCGACACCTAATGTGCATGCAAACTAGTATCTGCACCGCGAAGACCCTGTCTTCTCCAGACCCGTAAACAACTCTTTTTATATAAGAATAAATTAACTTCATTATCTTTGTATCCCATTTATGTTATTCCAGAAAAGACTGCAGCAATATTATTTTTTTCAACATAAATTCATTATTTTCCTAGTATCAGTAATATTTTGTTTGTCTTGCATTTTATGATTAATACATTGTCATAATACATGCGTTAACGATGAGGGCTGTAGGCGGTACGTTTTCACTAAGACGAACTCCTTTAATTACAGGTTCTTCCACGTGGACGCAATTATAATTCAGACACACCTAGCCTACCTAATCGACTATTGGCGCGAACACTGTAATATTACTGGACCGACCGTCTATGAAGGAGGTTCGAACATATACGAGGTTTCAATAGTGAGTATAGCTTCAATTCATTATTTTAAACGCTACACTTGCGACACAAAGATATTTAAGTACTCTGTTAAAAGTATTTCATAAAAAATATATTTTTAAAAGTTTGGACAGGCATTAAGTAACAAACAAAATTGTACTAAGTTTTGACTAGTTGAAGCTTTTGAACATCGAGTGTCAGTCATCCAAGCTTCAGCAGACGGAGTACGTATTTGTTCTTTTTTACTAAAGGAAGAAAGTATAAGCTCGTGCGTTGAGTTTCCTTCTTCCTTTTTTTCAAGAAAACATGTTTACTGCAAGAACAGGTATGGCCTAAAATTTGTATAGAATGCTGGTGAAAATACGTTGTCAAAAGGTATTCAAACCAATTATATTATAAGGCAGGTTTTAAATTATCATCTCAGTAAGGTAATTCACAGGAGCGATAATTGAATAATCGATGTTATAACAACAAAGGTAATGATTACCCTACAATTAGATGCCATGCAGTAGATATCGTCTATTTTACAAGGCATTTAATCCATAAACGCATTTATAACTTCGGTCTAATAGTACTACCAACCTGCATCAGTAACATCTCTCTTTTTCTTGTAAAGCAAAATAATGAATAGTGGTAGAAACACTCAAGCAAGTCCTGACGAGGTAAGACAACAAAATGTAAATTAAACACGCAAAAATCGAGCTTAACAAATAAGGTAGATTATTTGAGCAGGATGATTTTTTTCCCGTGTGCTTTGGAAAAACCAAGAACCAGGGAGGTAGGCTCTTTGCTGACCTTGGTCACCCGAAGCATTCAGTTTTCTCAGTAATTAGTTGTTACTTCGTGATAACTTAGGGTCGCTTTCTTTATTGTACGGGTTTAAAGTCGCATAATACCTTGCCCACACCTGTTGTTTACCTCACTGTCCTGCCACAAAGATTGAAACTCTTTCGACGTCTCTCAGGGCAATGCTCTCGTGTTTCCTCAAAATGACATTCAAACTTTCGTGCAAACTTGGCAAGAAAAAGGGGCCACACATTTGTTTTCCAACTTGCGGTTTCATTCTCTACCCTCAGACGTCAAAGCTTTTTAGCGTTTTCATTTTATATTTATATAATGTTCCTTCCTGAAGATATAACTCCCTCCTCAGTTCAGGAGCTAGCGGTTTCCCGAGATGTGAAAGTTCTTACCGGAGTCTCCTACCCATCCATTCTATAACTGTTTAGTCAGGTCATATAACTGGCATATTTAGAAATATTGGTGCATGTATTTCGCCATTTCCAATATCCTTTGAATGACCTGAGTTTCTTCGTTGGCAAAAATTTTAAAGTTTTTAAAAAACCGGCTGAAAACAACGTAAAATATGTCGCATTTCTCTGCAGTATTTTGTATGACTCGCAACACAAACTGTCGTTCTTCGTCAGCATATAAATACACAAGAATATCATGGCGGTACTATTAGTACGTGTTCTTAATTATTAGGCGGCGTGTAATTCGAGGTGTTTTCTTCGCATCTGGATTCTTTGAGTATGCATTGTAATTAAACAGATACGTCTTAAATGCATGCTCTCTTAGGCCCACCCTGAGTTGTGCCCCCATTACGTGCTAGCTCCTTTTCTAAAAGAGATTCGAAAGGTTGTCGACAGACTAAACGTCGGCAGCCAACACACTTTTTGATTTTATGCTGACTATCTGTAATCATGTCAGAGAAATACAAGAGAAGTAGCTCGAGTGTTTCGTATTCAATGTTTACAAAATATAGTCCATCATGCGGACGTTCGAACATGACCTTTCTCATTAATCTTTGTATGAACGCTTTATATCTATGCATTAAGTCTCCGTTAATGCATGGTAATAGGGGTTAAAACGGAACCCGCCCTCCAAGCGCGTCGGGATTGTTTTTCCGACCGTCAAATACTTGTCGCAGTTTGTCTTCTGCCATTGCTTCCGTCTATCACATTATTGAGAAGCGAACAAGTCCGCTGACGCCACTTGTATAGTTAATGTCAACATCACCTTTGCCAGTTGGGTACAAGTTGCTCGATATTCCTGTTTGAGAAGGTGCGTTGGGTAAATGAAATTCTTTCCTCGCGTACAAGCTCCAGGACAGTGTCGGAATGCTTGAGTCTCAAAATAAATAGCTGTATTGTAGGTGGCGAATCAATTATAATATTTTAGGATACCGCAAGTAGCCGTTGGCGGTCCGTTTCAACAACGGCTTACAAAATGGTGATCAATTTTGAAAAACCCCCTCAACCAAAATAATAATAAATTTCGATTCTTCTTTATGATTACTCGATTACTCTTGTGAAATTATCACTAAGCAAATGTGTCAATGTAAAGTTTGACGCAGGTAAATATTATTAATAGATAACAACTGATCTGGTACTTTTTAGAGATGTTAAGCTCTTGCACTGACAGGGTATGAAACGCTGCGCTTGCCAGATGGGTGAAACTTGGACTTATTCCTACGCCTATAACGGTCCCCATCTCCTATCTTAAAGTGAATGCTACAAACTCCTGCTGAAACACGGAAGAAACAGTGTCGTGTTATGCATAGCAGATCGGAAACAGCGCAGTCAGATCGAGTAAAGCTAATTGTTCTTCCAACTGTTACTTGACAAGCAACTCCAACTACCAAAGTTACTATCTAAATGTAAGTAAAATGGAGTCCCTGAGGACCACAGGGCACCCTGCCGACGGGCCTCAAGGAAACTCTCTTCTCGGAATGTGCCCAAGTGTGCGGACTCTTTATCCTCCTCCCTACTTTTTATTTACTTTCTCGTCAAAGCGTCGTTCTGGTCATCATATTTATGTATCAGTCAAAGACGAACATCGTCACACTACACTCTAAAAAAAAAGGAAGGAGAAATGGAGGAAAAAGCGATGTTCCTCCTTGTCGCCAACGGAAGAGAGGAAGTCGTACCCGTTTCTCCATTTCACCGATTTAGATGCAGCGCCACCCGTTGGTTCCTGAAGAAGGGACGAAAAGTTCCTCCCCCATGTTCGCGGCGGCAGCGGCGGTCGAACCGCCGCTGCCGCCGCGAACATGTTTAGTGGCGGTGACGGCAACTTGAGGGCTTGGTTACCGTCACCTAGAGCAGTCTCACTACTGCCCATGCGCGGTGCTAGGAGAGAAAAAGCGGAGCTGTGGGGGATATCGGAGGTACACCAGTTTAACCAAAAAAAGCGAGGCGCGTAGCGTGGCGTGTGTCTCCCGAGAATCACGCCGTAAGTGCCCGCTTCGAGATCACGCTTGTTCACGGTGGATGAAACATTGCAGCTGCGATAAGTACAGGTGGCGACTTATCACTGGCATGGCAAGTACGACCACTTTAGTCGCGCTACTTGCTACATGACAAGTAGACATAGTAATCCTGAAGCGAGGGAACAAAAAAAGGACGGACTGACACGAAACTATGTCTATCTATGCTTAACCAGCTCACCCGCCTATTTGCTTTTACTTTAATAATTAGTAGGGCGCACAAGAAATACATCGTCATGGTCTTGGAGTTTTTTTTTTGCGTAATCACGTATCTGTTGAGATCGCTGCTTTACTCGATTCGACCCTTTTCTACGTTCCTAACGCAGTCACCTGCGAGAATCATATACTCTTGAAATAAAGCTTACGTACCATACAGCAAAATGTAGTCCGTGTGGCGTTTGTTTCAGTTCTGTGTAAAACATAACAGCCTATCCAGCCAATAGGAAGGAGCACTGCGTTGCGGCGAGCGACTGCGTCCGACACACGTCGTAGTCCGTCAACATCGGGACCAGATCGGCTTTCGGGAACACTTGTTTTTTTTTTGTTTTTTTTTCAAAAACCATAGCCTCACACAAGAAATGACACATGAAATGACGACTTGGCGAAGGAACGAAGAAACTGATCCGGGAAACAAGGTCAACCATTCATTCGGGAAGAGTCCACTTAGGAAGAAAGGGTAGTACAGACATTCCATTCTGGTTGCGGGGCAAAGTGGGGGAGGGAGGCCGGATCCGCAGTCTTGAAGGGACGGATGATTCACCACAACGGACGGTGCACAGCCGCTCTTTTAGTTGTGCAGCATCTCCTGATACCATGTGCTACATATCAAATAACGCACACGCAAAAAAAGTAAAACAAAAATTGTCGCATTTTGTTTTCTTTTGTGCGGCCGACTTGGTCCATTATCGCGCGGTTCCTCTCGTGTCGCGTAACGAGTGCGGCTGTAGTACACGACCAAGCCAACCCGGCGTCAACAACCTGGATCTCAAGTCTACTCGTCGCAAACGTACTGGACGTGCTTTTCAAAGAAGCAAGAATGAATATAAAATTACTAGATAATAAATTAACGATATTTTTAAATAGCGACAGGAATAGAGGATTACTAACAATTGCTGTACAAACTTTTATTATGGCTTTAGTGTCCGAAATAGTTGCATTGCGTTAGCTCTCGTAACGCTATAGTCTGCATCAGGTTGCAAACGTTCTCCAAAACATGAAAACGCGGCTCCGCTACGGTATATATAGCGGAGGCCATACTCATAATGGATTGCTTATAGAGGCGGAAGCGACTGAACGATATACTAAAACTCTGAACGCGGGCTTTTTACCTTTCTGACTTGGGCAATGTGATGTTTTCCAGCGGTTGCATTATATCACCAAAGAAAGTATCATTTTAGTTGTCTGCTGCGATACCAAAGTCATGGTTCGTGGGTCATTATCGTTCCCGGCACTTACTTTTTATAGGAAAGACGCTCCAGGTTAAAAAATTAAAAACAATAATAAATTTCTCAAATGCGGGTGACAAAGCATCACCCAAGATATGTTCTCTGCTGTTGCAACGAGTCTTGTTGAAACGCGTAACATTGTTTGTTCAAAAACTCTATTGCAATACTTGAGCAACAATTAAAATGAATTCTTACCCCACCAAAACTTAAAATAGATTACACTGGCACTGAACACTCCAATCAAGCAATCGCTTGGTTGCAAATTTCAGCACCAGTGTACTGAATTTCAACACCACATTGCCAACATGATTCTTCCAAATTATTAAAAATATATTTATTAAATTTTATTAATTAGCCTAATGATCTCATTTGCTTTGATCAGGGTGTTGAATGAAGAGATGGGGCTACTCCAAGAGACAATTCAAATAATGTATCAAGTACGAGTAATATTTGCTCCGTCTCTCTGTTTTTATGTTACAAATGATGCAGTAACCGGCCAAGTCGGGTTCAAAAATAAGACTGCCATATATAGAGAGAGTGCGAACTTAGCTTACGTGCAGAGGGGTGGGGGTTCGGTGTCATTGCGTTGTTGCTGTTGGGGGTGTTCTCTTTGTCTTTCGAGTGTTCTGTGTGTTCAGTGATGTGTGTGTATTTGCCATATAGCGTACAAGCGTCGGGGGATATTAGAAACAAATTGGCGCTTCACCAACATTTTGTTTTCTGATTTGAGCGCCATGTGATGAAACCTATATGAATTACACGAGAGAGAAAGTTTCCTCCATTGGGCGAAAAAACGTAGCAACTTTCCTCTCTTTGTAGGAGAGCAACATTTCCTCCTTAGGCGAAAATAGGTGGCAACCTTCCTACCTTATTAGGGAGAGCATTTTCCTCCCCTTTTGGGGGAGTAACGTTCTTCCCTCTCTAAAGGAATATAGGTGACACGGGTGTTCCTCTTCTAAGGGAGGAAGCACTACTCCTTTTTTTCTAGAGTGTAGTGTCAACTGCGAAGCAGGCGAGCATGGTATGGGCTGTAGCCTTTCTGCTCTGTAGTGGCTTCTTTGAGCCTGAAATAAATGTTAGTAGGATTGATATATCAGGTTGATATTGCGGAAAAATCACAGCTTTGTTTTAGAATTAGTTTTGTTGAACCACAGATAAACCTACAAGAGCAGGCAGGCAAAAATATGGTGCAAAACTAAGCTTTTGTTGTCTTTATGAAAGTAATCAACTTGTGAAACTGGGCTTTAACACGTAAAAAACTGTGGTCTCAAAAAAGCGCGAAACCATAACACAGCCTCCATTTCGAGAGCTATATCGCATTTGCTTACCTAAAAGCAGATACGTGTTGATGTTTATAATCAGGAGCGTATAAAAATTGGCAAGCCTCATCCGTCTGACGTAGCTGAAGGTGCCAAAGTTTATTGTTTTGTTGGAAAAAGCAAAACAAAAATGTGTAATGTATTTTTTTAGGAATCGTCTTGCCTTAAGTGCAGACGCAGCCGACCGTTCTGAGCTCATGGGACAACAAGTTTGAAAAACAGAAGTCACTGGGCCTTCCCCATACAAGACTGGTTGAGCGAAAATGGGACACGAGCAGAAACATGACGAACATCATTGTTGATACGTTTCGACACTGCATGATCGGTTCCTGCTACTCGTAGCGTGGGCTGTGCAGAATCAAATAGAGTTGTGGGACACAAGGGTACAAAATAAAACAAAAAGTCTCGGTTGTTCGAGCTATTTATTTTCTGTTCTCTATTTAATGCCTCACGCAGGAACCGGCAACTTAACCCCCTGATATATTTGAAGGGCTGGAGAAGTGTACCACTTCGAGAACAATTTTATGAACCGACTTTCGGTAAAACGTGCCGATGAAACAGCGTTTGTTGAAATAGAGTTCAATCAAATGTCCGGACCCAAAATGACGAGCCCCACAAGAATCACTCACGCCACAGTCTGTGCAATATTGGTCTCCTAGCCAGAACAAAAATGAATACAAAAAGAGCGACGCGGTGACTCTTTAAAAGGATGCGACAGCAGGTGCTAGCAACACCCATACTTAAATTGGGCGATTAGTGTGAATGTTAGGCATCTCTTACAGAATACAAAGCGCGGCTTGTGTGTAAATGGGTTACAGTATTAGTGCATAAAATGCAATTTATTCCAAGGCAAATATCCACCACCGAACATCCGATGTCTAACTTGGCTACAGTAACAACGTGGCTTAGTTATAGTAGTAAAAACAGCCTTCCCCTCTGTGCACATTTACTGTGCACTATTGTATGCTCGACGCCTCGCAGGTGCATGATATTAAGATAAATATGGTATCAATCACTAATCGAAACATGCAGTGTTTACACTGTAATAACACCGCAGAGAATTTTTGCCGTACAGCCGGAAGCAAAAAAAAAAAAAAAAAAAAACCGTGAGCTGCATGCGGCTTATGTTTTTGGTTTGCTGTACACATTTTAAAATGCTTTCACATCTGTATTTGTATATTTTCATAGACGAAGGCCCTACAGTACACCAGTTTGGAGAAAGATGTATTCAAGAGATCATCGCTGATGATATCAGTTTTCCATGGCTATGTGGTGGTTCACCAAGTGGAGGGGAGCAGGGGCCTTTGACATTGGCATACCTTGCAGTTTCGCTCGTCCTTACGGAGTGGAATTGGTAAGGTACTCTGATCAAATGAGAGTGTTGCTACTACTGTCGGCCAACAGTCAGAGTGTGTTCAACGGAACAGGTTCTGAAGGTAGAAGTAACTGCTACATGGTGCAGTGCGCTGGCTTCCGCGTACATAAATTTATATTTTTATTTATTTATAAAAAAATGCCGCGACCTTAAATAAGGTCATTGCAGGAGTGGAAAAGAAAACAATCATTGCATGCCATTAAAACACAAAAGATGAATGAAGTACGCACCCTATATAAAAGCACTACCAATAGTTAAAAATTGGTTAAAAAAAATGAAAGCCGTTCACAAAACCCTGTAACGCCGAATTCGAGCGCAGCTCTCAGGAGGAGGGAGGGGTACTTAGGGAGGGTGCACCCCTCCTCCCTCCTACTCACCACCTTATCCTCCCTGCTACTCCTCCTCCCTCTCCTCCTCCTCAATCCTCCTCCCTCTCCCCCTCCTCCTCCCCTCCCCATCGTCCTCCTCCCTGTCCTCCTCCTTCCCTGTCCTTCTCCCTCCTCCTCCTCCTACTCGCGCGTTTCATCATGTGAAATGTCCAATAATGCACCGCAGGGTAACGCCGACGCCGATGCCAACAACGACGGCGACGGCGACGCCGACGCCGCTCAATCCGGAAACGGGCGCCTAAGAGCTGGGCTCTAAGATACAACATATACCAACATAAGCCTTGTGCATTTGTTATATAAATTTGTCAGTCATGTAAAGAATATCTCCATCAGTGCTGTTCCAAGCATCTGTGGTCATCGGAAAAAAATAGTATTTGAACTATCGAGATGGCGTGTATACGGTACAACATCTAGATGATGGAAGCTACGAGTGTGCGATTGAGTGAAGGAAGCCATTTATTTCTCACAAAATAACAACACAGTTCTTATGTGCCCTTTTTTGCAGCAGCTTTACTCCTTCCACCACATGTCTTGAATCTAAGGCTTCAAGTCCAATGACTGGCATTGACAATGTGTAGAAAATGCACATCATATCGATTAAGACTAAATCTGTTTTCCTTTGCTTTTTTTGCGTCAAGCAGCTCCATATCTCCCTTAAAATACGGGTGCCAGACCACACAGCCATATTCTAAAATTGGTCTAATTTGGGCTATGTTCGCGGTAATTTTAACTCCAGTAGTTAAAGGTTTTATAGTTCTAATAATATATCCCAGTCTTCGCAAAGCTCGAGAGCAGACAAAATAATATGCCTGTTCCATTGAAGACATGGAGTAAAAAAAATTCCCAAAATAATTATATTCACACACTTGGCGCAAAATTATAGTGCATGTACCATAACTCAAAATAAACGTGGTCTTATTGAAAGTGAACATCATGAACACAAATGTTTTCAAAGTTAATTTCCATCTGCCATTTCTGGCTCAAATTAAGAAATGATAAAATAGTTATTTAGCATGGCATGATCATCTAACGAACTGATTTCATTGTATAGAAGGCATTCCTCAGCATGAACCAACCGAGAAGTTTCTAGAATAAACATCCCCATATGAAACAAAATGAGATCGTAAGGTCATCAGCGATCCAATCAATTAGTTATGCGTTTTTATATCATTTGCAGTCGTCGAAGAAGCTTACGATGTGGAACTGTAACAAAAATATTTTAATTGTTTACAAACATGGCATCTAGCTGCCCTTTTTAACTATGGCAAGAGCAATGTTTTGAGTGAATTCTAGTAGCTGGGTAGAGGTAGAGTAGCCAGGACGAAAGCCATGTTTTTGGCGACAGAGAATCGAATTAGCCACGAGTTCCTCAGATATGTTTATGAACTATGTGTTCAAGAAGTTTGCGAGAACAGGATGTCAATGAAGTGAGTCTAGATTTAATAACAACTTGTTTGTTACCGGATTTACAGGGAAATAATTTTAGCTGACTTTAATAGTCGAGGTACGGTTGCGCTAGAAATATATTCAAGAAAAAAAATTAAAGAAGTACATTGGCGTTTAAATTTAATAACGCGAAGAAAAACATTGGAGGACGTATTAGGGCCAAGGCACTTTTTAAAATCGAGCTTCACATGTCCAATAAGAACACCAAATACACTAATGTTAACATCCAATTAAATATTCTGTCAGAGCAGAAATGTAAAACGTAATAACTATCTCAACTAAATACCGAAATAAAGTATTCGGTAAAATAGCTATCAGAAACTTCTGGTTCACTAACACAATCAAACTACAAAATAAAGCTTTCCGGTCCATTTTATTTTAGGAGGATAGACCTCCAGAATTCGGCATGAGTTGAAGCCATAAAATTATTCAGAGTTACGTTAAAGTACTTCATTTTAGTTGGTAACATATTTTTTTAACGATGATTTTATACCCTCAGACAAAGCGTTGTCTGCCGAGGCTGCATTGCGTTTTTTAGAACGTTTCCTGCTTGTTTCCGCATAAACTGTAAGACCTTTCTTGTAATCCAAGGTTACGAAAGATTTTTATTCGTCTTTGTAACAGGTACAAAATTCTTCATACATTTTCCACAAGAAAGTTGAAATGACTAAGCAGCGCTTTGGTATCTGCGATTGAACGCATAGCACAAAAGATATCGGAACTGTTGTAATCCGCCCGTGGCTGGCGGATGCCTGACTGTTGTAATCCGCCAGTGGCTGGCGGACGCCTGCCAACGGGTCGGTTGCAGAGCTCGCAGAACCCAACGAGACTGGTAGCGGGGCAGCAAAGAACAAAGTTTATTGCGTGGCTTGGGTTTTTATAACCAGCGAAAGGAAAGAGAACGAAAGGAAAGCTGATAACCGAGGCTGCCGTGACGCTTGGTGATAGCGACGACCAGAGTGGAGGCGGGCACACGTGGCGCTGACGAAGCCTTTTTTAGCAGTTCGCAGCATCCCCCTTTTCTTGGAATCCATATCTTACTACGGGCCTCCTGACACGTGTTGACCGCCGCAGCAGAGGACCCTCGATGTCGCTGGCAGTGGGAGCCTGCGTTCTCTCCAGCTCCGCATCTGAGTGGTCCGCAGGCATTCCAGGGCCAGCAGGGGGAGTTGAAGCCGCAATTGGTGCATCGGTGCTTCTTCTGCGAAGCTGATCCATGTGACGGTGAACAACCCCGTTGTCTGTCTCTACTTTCACGACACGCGAGCCCGCGGTTTCCTTGACCTTGCCCGGCGTCCATTTCTCGCCGCTTCTACAGTTGCGGATGTATACCGGATCTCCTGGGGCAAAGCTCCAGCCGGCGTCTTCCCGTGACTTTACCTGGTCGACTGTCTTGCACCTGGGCGGGAAGCACATATCTAGTCTCGTGCGCAATCTGTACCCGAGCAACATTTCGGATGGCGAGCGCCGCTACCTTCAGGGCGCTCGCCATCCGAAATGTTGCTCGGGTACAGATTGCGCACGAGACTAGATATGTGCTTCCCGCTCAGGTGCAAGACAGTCGACCAGGTAAAGTCACGGGAAGACGCCGGCTGGAGCTTTGCCCCAGGAGATCCGGTATACATCCGCAACTATAGAAGCGGCGAGAAATGGACGCCGGGCAAGGTCAAGGAAACCGCGGGCTCGCGTGTCGTGAAAGTAGAGACAGACAACGGGGTTGTTCACCGTCACATGGATCAGCTTCGCAGAAGAAGCACCGATGCACCAATTGCGGCTTCAACTCCCCCTGCTGGCCCTGGAATGCCTGTGGACCACTCAGATGCGGAGCTGGAGAGAACGCAGGCTCCCACTGCCAGCGACATCAAGGGTCCTCTGCTGCGGCGGTCAACACGTGTCAGGAGGCCCGTAGTAAGATATGGATTCCAAGAAAAGGGGGATGCTGCGAACTGCTAAAAAAGGCTTCGTCAGCGCCACGTGTGCCCGCCTCCACTCTGGTCGTCGCTATCACCAAGCGTCACGGCAGCCTCTGTTATCAGCTTTCCTTTCGTTCTCTTCTTTCCTTGCCTTGCAGAACTTCGGCTGTGCTTGTGGCTTGACCTGCAGGTGCACTGGTGGACCTTTCATGGTTCCCAGGGCTTCCGTGAATAAGTCTGCGTAGTCCTCCAGAACGGCAGTCTGCACAGCAGGGGTCGAGCTGTGGTCCTGTGGCGAACGAAGAACATGTAGCACAGCTGCTTCTTTGGTTTCGAGTTTCTGCAACAAATCCCGGCCGCAAAGTAGGGGTCCTTCGCAATCCAAGACGACGAGGTGGCAATCAACAGCTGCAGTCTTGTAGCGCACCCTCATAGGCAACACTCCGAGTACCGGCAGTCTCCCCAGACAGCAAGACAATTTAATCTTCGGTTTCTGCAACTCTGGCCATTGATTCCTGTGCGCTTCGTAGGTTGTCCTAGGAATGACACACACGGCGATCCGGTATCAACATCCATTAACAGCTTGATTCCATTCCAGGTGAAAGTTTCTCTAATTGGTGGCACCAACAGTTCGTTTGTCGTCACTGACCATAGCTGGGCTGCATTAGCTTCGCTATCGCTGTCTGCCTGCGCTGTGACGTTCACCGATTGTTTTTTTTCTTTTCGGCACATTCGAGCCAAGTGACCTTGTGTGCCACAACTGTAACAGCGTCGATGACGCATTGAGCACGCGGCGCTATCATGACCACTGTTTCCACAACGCTCGCACTGCTTGTCACTCGCGTTCCGCTTCGCGCGCCAACGCCGCGGCACCATTAATGCTAGCAAGTCAGTGGAGCCTGCTTCGGTGCTTATCTTCTGCGAATCAAGCTCTGCATGCTCGGCTGCTATCGCAAGTGCTGTTGCTTCTGCCAAGGTAAGATCCTTTTTTGCTAGCAATTGTTTTTGCAAGTTCTTCGAGCGGACGCCACATACGATGCGGTCTCTCAACATCCTGTCAAGCATTGTTGCAAAGTTGCAGTTCTGAGCGATTCGTCGTATTTCGACAATGAAATCTTGTACTGGCTCCCCTTCGTGCTGTTGCCGGTGAAAGAACTTGAAGCTTTCGGAAATCTCGTTCGGCGTCGGGTCGTAGTACTTGTTTAACTCGTTTACTACTGACTGATAGCTCAAGGAGTTTGGCTTCTGTGGGGCGACTTGTCCGCAAAGAATATCAATGGTTCTTGTCTCTAGCGCGGCGACTAGCAAGGCTCTTTTCTTGGCATCGTCAGTTACTTGGTTAGCTTCGAAATAGGCTTCAACTTTGACGAGGTAAGATTGCCACTTATCTTTCACATCGTCGAACACTGGCAGGTGGTGGCCCATGGCTGTAGGAAGGTCCGAGGTCTGGATCCTCGTCGCCACTGTTGTAATCCGCCCGTGGCTGGCGGATGCCTGACTGTTGTAATCCGCCAGTGGCTGGCGGACGCCTGCCAACGGGTCGGTTGCAGAGCTCGCAGAACCCAACGAGACTGGTAGCGGGGCAGCAAAGAACAAAGTTTATTGCGTGGCTTGGGTTTTATAACCAGCGAAAGGAAAGAAGAGAACGAAAGGAAAGCTGATAACAGAGGCTGCCGTGACGCTTGGTGATAGCGACGACCAGAGTGGAGGCGGGCACACGTGGCGCTGACGAAGCCTTTTTTAGCAGTTCGCAGCAGGAAGAAAAACTAAATTTATCGTTTATTGCTACAGTTTCAGTCATATTAATATCAATTACCGAGAAGATTTCGGGCAATATAAGGTTGACAGGAAGTTTGAGGTTAACAAAAATTGCTTTGTAATCAGAAATTGCTTCAATTACTGCGCAATTTTACCCAGGTGTGTAAAGTTGTGAATAAAAAAATAAGATAAAAATAAAGTCATCTTTGGCGTTAACTTTAACAGACCTTACTTATGTAAATGACAGTGCCAAATCCATGAGAGCATCGCAAATTACCCTCGCTGAAGTAACATGAGTTGACAATTAGAGAGGTTTTATTTCTGAATCGAGCTGCATCTCGCACCATAAAGATTCAGTGTAAGGTAAATTAGAGAAAAAATTGAGAAGTTAATGCTTCTAAAAAATGAGGCAAAAGCCCTGTCTCTAGAAGATCTATCAGACCGTACTACGTTGCGATTAGAGCGGTAAATTCACAATCAGGAATGGCACCGTGTAAAGAGGGTTTTTGTTATACATGTTACGTGTGGTTAATATAAAGATGCAATATGGAAAAACCCATGGGACATGGGTAAAAGGCTTCTAGCAATATTGCTGATTACAAAAAAACGGTTTATTCTTTGTGTCAATTTAAACGTCGAGATTATGCCACAGGAAGAACCTTTCAAACTTTGTGATTTGTTGCATCCCACGAGCATCAAAGGCTATCAACAGGGGCGCGGTCGTTACGAAGGCTAACTTTGGCGCCATGTTTTTTTTTGTTTTTGTTTTTTTTAAGTTAAGCATCACCAAAAAAAGCTCTTCACAAATATTACGGACACGTAGTGAGAAATCTTCGTCGAAAAGGGTCCGAGTTCCCTCAAGTTTGTAGGCATTTTTGAGGATGTGAGTTTTATCTCGAAAATACCTTGAATATTACAGGTCTGGTATTACCTTCTGAAAACGAACTGATGCGATGAGAGCGTTCTAAACCCTCGCAAGTTACAGACAAATTCGAAAACAGCAGATTAGATATCTTAGCAAGTAACAACCCAAGGTATTCATTCGTATGTCCAGGAGCCCTGATGCAACCAAATTATTTCTGCGAGAACGATATTCAATATCGTCATACATATTTGTAAGCTCAGAGACGGCTCTCTTGAGAGCAGCACTTTTTTCTTCCAAAGATTGCACTCGCCTGACAAGATCAGATACCTGGGACAAACCCGACACGATTTGAACCAGACGGGTTTTGCAGCCATTAAAGCCTAGCATGTAAGCTTTCTTGTCTATTTTTATAAAGGTAAGATCCTCAGCCATTTGCGTTTGTCCAGCATGATTTTGCTGAAAAAAAAAACTGTGTATCTGGGCCAGGGTTAGGCTCAGCATCAAGACCTTGTTCATCATGGCCAGGGTTAGACCAACACCACCTTGAAGAAAGATGGCCTCCGCACGCCGGCGAGTCGTCACGCAAGAGAGACCATTATGGAAGTCGGTGTCACCACACAGGGATGTTGTAGGCGCTCGCTCTCCCTAGCGATAACATGCGGATGGTCACGCTATCGCCGCAGATTATAAATTTCAGCTATCACAACACATAATGTGCAATGGATAATCGTTCTGAATTCGATTGCTCAAGCAAGAAACAATGCAGAGCTTATTGCCGGAAGTTTTGTTTAAGTGCCATGCTTTGTACGTTCCAATGTGAGCATTTTTACCGAACAGTCTTGAAATGATTAACATAAATGAAAATTGTTTGTTCTTTAAAGTTGTCTAGTAATAAGTAATCATTATTGTAATATTACTCTTTCTGAGCTCAGTTACACCATCAAGCAAACATACAAATTAAACTTTCCTTTGAAACAAAATGTGATTGAAATGTCTTCACTGTTTTGTGATGAAGAGATAGGAAACAGAGTGAATTATAGATGGCTTAGTCATTTCTGGAGAACCAAAAATTTTATTACACTAGCTTAAACATGTTTGCACTTCAAAATGCAAATTAAAACATTGCATTGTGCCAGTAAAGGGATGCCACCGATGTTATAGCATATGAAAACATTTGAAACATTTCTTTATTTCCATCAACGATGGGGGAAAACCAAAGGAAAAAAGCTGCTATTTGCAGCTTGACCGGCCCTTTGGTACCCCTACAAGGCAAGCAACACTAACACAAACAAAAAAAAAACAAAAACAATAGAAGGTATGTTTTAAGTATTATACAATGCAAGAGATATCATTTCTGCTCACTGACATAACATCAATTCCTAATGATGCGATATGATTTAGTAGCTCGGGAAGTGCATGTTTAATTCTTTGACGTCTAAAGTTAGTTCGTGATTGTGGTATATGCCATGGATGTATCTGACGTGTTTGACGAATGGAATCGTGCAAATGAAGGTCCGCAATGGCAAAAAAGTATCATATTTACCTTTCATGGCAGACTGGAATGTTAATATTAATCGTTGTGAATAAAGTTTTGAAACGTCAAGTATGGAGTACTTCTCAAACAGGGGGAAGGATGGAGAGGTTTAAGAGACATTAGCTATGGCTCGTAGAGCTTTTTTTTGCAATATTCGAAGTAAATTTAAGTTCGTTGTGCCGGTAGAACCCCACACTAGGTGCGCGTAGCATAAGATGGGATAGAATAGTGATTTAAAAAGTTGAATTTCGACACTTGTCATTGGTCGGCAGGTTGGCAGAATAACACTCACAAACAACATGTATTCACACACGCAGTCGCATCTCAAGCTTTCACTGCCTTAACCTTTCCCTTTTCTTCTTTCGCAATTGATTTGTTATTTTCTACTCTGCACAAGTTGTTGAGCATTGCATTTGTTGCAGCACTCAAAACGTGCTCTCTGAATTGATGGGGTGCTTGCCTATAGTCGCAGACATCTAAGTCTTCAACATCATCTAGGGTGGCAGACACAATAGCAAACAGTGCCTCTCTCTGCGTAGGAAGGCTGAAGAAATGGGTGGAAAACTGTTAGCTCCTGAGCTTATCTAGCACAATTTCTGTGACAAAAACAGCATTTACTACAACAGCTCTCCCGAACTTCAATCCATCTCTTGTCATGCTAGTAATCGGAGCATTTCTTTTCAATGCCTACCTCCGCTCCTTCAATTATCCGTAACAGTGACATCAAGATGCTTCTTCAATGAATCGGCACTAATGTGGGCAACATCACACGTCAGAACATTCAAGCCTGGAAGGTGAAGCACGTTCTCCAATTGCGTTTTTTTTTCATATTCATAAATCTACCTGATTAACACATCAGAATGTGCGCCACACAGCTGACGATAGTTCCCAGAATGCTCTCAAAAACAATCAGCCTGAAATAATTCCAGAATAACATGCTGGATTCCAAGTTCCTATAAGCAATACACAGCAATTTTGTGGAGGGCGTGAGTAGCGTGGCAAGAAGTTGTGTGCGTTTGCCGCGTCAAATGACGGGCATCATGCATCAAAATCTCCCGGTAGTCCTCCCACTGCCATGTTCTCTTCTGTGCCAACAGCAGGGAAGATGATTTTAGCAGTTACAGGTCTTTGTAAGTCGTCCCTCAGCCGCTGTTCCTTGTTTGGTGTTTTCACGTTCACCCCGTTCCACCATGTGAGGATCATGCTAGCTTCACGTTCTGCCATTCCAGGTTAGATTGGTTTAGTGCCTCCATTAGCATTTTAAAATAAACCACAGTTAAACTTTACTAATACTGCAACGAAAAAGAATTGGGGTTTTTGAGGAGGTCGATTCTGAATTCCCAAGATGTTTTGTATGTAGCAAAAGCAAATGTTTAATGATTTAAATGAATGTCGCAAATGTTTATGTTTTACATGAAATACCTAATTCATGATAAATAAAAAAAATAATCTTAGGCGTTTCTAATAATATCAAGCTCTTAAGATGTTTTAAATAGGAAACGCGTAAAAAAATTGTCAAACTTTGCTAAAAATGATCCCAAGGAGACAATTCGAAAGTTTAAAAAATTTAAACTCTACGCTTTTTTATTTTAATAGGCTATTAAAGCGATCTTGAAATTGTTATCGACAAGTCCTGTTGCATTAGTGTAATGCGTGACGAAATAGCGAGTAGTGAAACATGCTATCTCCGAGAGGCTGAAGAAACATCAGTTTTCCGCTCAGCCGTGCCAATGGCCAATGACTTGAAAACGACAAATCTGCCAAGCTTGCGTTTACGCCGTGTTTCCTTTCAATAATGTTGCCAAACGCATATATTCCTAGGTACACTGAAAACATTTCCCTAATTTTCCAACGCTTTTGTAGTAATCCTGACGGACTCCGTGTACGTTTCTTAGTTAAAGCACATAACACACGTTTTAGTAAGGTTGAATAGAATGCATACTGTTGTGTGTCAAAGCGTACCATAGTAGAGGATAAAAAGCGTTAAAAGTGATTTTATCGTTTATTTCTGCTAAACTCAATTCCTTATAGTATAGAGGCCAAAGGCTACCAAGAATCCTACAGTCCACTGCAAAATGAACAAAAAAAAGGGGTGGGGGGAAACACCGAACATAAATTAATTAGAAGTTCATAATTTACAGTAAAGCACATAGGCCCTGCTCTATCTCACTGGGTGTGAAGGTGACGAGCTGTATGTTTGCAGACGTTTTCGAGTTTGTGAAGATTATTAGGGGGGTTCAGCGCGAGTGCACAAAAAGGGATTGCCAAAGCAGTGAAGACCACACCAGGAAGGAGTGCTGTTGCTCTAAAGTAGGAAACGATTGAAAGGCACCGGAACAATTCTTGCAAATTAACTTCAATGCTGTCTCGTGACCTTGCAGTTATACAACGTTGTGTAGAAGGCATAATGAGACGACCCGCTAAAGGGGCACACTCGAGGTCCCTTTGGCCCGCTAGTGAAGGGCAAGAATTCTAGCCAATATCAGAGCAGTGAGTGATCCGGAGAGAGCTTGGCTGCCGACGAATAGCGTAAGCTGCCCCCCTTTGCTGAACACTTTAAGTTGATCTTACAAGGTCAACCTCATATGGAGCTATGAAAGGCACCTAAGTGTGCTATGGCGGGTTCCACTGGACACAGAAAATACAAAACCCAGAGTTCCGCACGTTTTGGACAAAACTGCTGACATGCTGTCTGAAGAAGCATAGCTGGTTGTTTATTGTAGAGCTTGTTGATGCTGTACTCCAAACCTTCCTGGTTTCTTGGGTCACCTGATAAACGGCACCAGCATCAGTTTGTCCGTAACAGCAGTGGAGTCGTTTGCAGGAAGGATTTATCACGATTGATAAGCATATTGAAAATTACGGGACTAAGCACACTGTCCCATCAAACTGTCAAGCACTTGGGCCACTATTAATGATTTTTTGATATACACTGCAATCTAGAAGCCTTCTGAAGTGCACAGATTTGATTAATTCTAGTGTTAATGAGCACCAGTGGCTCGCTGGAAAAGTCGTAGGACTTAGCTTTCACGAAGGCCGGGCAGCACATACAGCATAGCAGCACTTTGCCATGCATGTGTGAGGTACTAGCTCCAGGTTGCAGCGTCGCCAAAAAGGGTAATCGGAAAGGTACCACCACCAGCACAAATATAGAGTTTTTAGCACGATCATTTCTGTTACTTGCGTGCTCCACTGTATCAACCGACAAGGTGACCGCCATAAACCGAATCCTGCTTCTGCGTATAACATACCGCTAGAACTGGCGTGAGGCGCGTCTCGTGGAGTGAGTGAAGGTGCAGCAGCGTATTTGGGATCGAGTGCCCATTTTGAGAATCACACTGCGAGCTGAACAACGCAGAAAGCTCGCGTCTCGCAGCGTCGCCTGTAGAATGACGATTCGAAAAGTCAGCGCACTGTGAAGGTAAGAGCGTTCACATCGAAGTGCTCATCATTTAAGGGAGCTACTGGGGTTTTAGGAGTCACTGGTCATAGTAATCCGATTCCAAAGACGCCGCGCTGTCGTAGATAATTTTTCACAAGCTAGGTCACGTAGAGCTGAGGCCAGGGCTGCGGGATCCGTCGCCAGAGACTTTGAGGAATTAAGCAAACGCCATGAGGCTCGCTGACTCGGTTCGTGGGTGCCGACGACGTCCGAGCAATCCTAGTGGGGTCCTTGCTTCCAAGAAGACAGGATATTCTTTCCGGTGGGCACATGATATCTAGACAGCATGCTTGTGGCTGATGTGGATCGCAAGAGACAGATATTAGGAGAACCAACGGACGAGTAGGTCAAGCACTGCCGGCACTCGGGACAATGATGGTTGCCCATCATGTTAGAATAAAACGAAGCCAAGCTTCAGTTTAGTACACAGTGAACTGCAACATGGTTTATTACAAAAAAAAAATTGTATAAACGTTTAAAACAATTTTTTTTAATTGAACTTTAGATTTTCAGTCAACTAAAACAAGCACATCCATGTCGCGTCAAATGAGCTCGGTCGGAACCACTGATCTCAATGACAGTTACCGGATCGCGCGTCACCGCTCCGCGAGTGCGGCCACGGACGGCCATCTAGAGTGCCGTTTTTTTTTTTCTTTTTGTTTCGCCAGCGTCGCAGAGGACGGCGGTACCGTGCTAAAGACACGTTTTCTACTCGTTCATCGTCATTCGCCGAAGGCGTTCTTTAAAAATTTGTGTAAGGCGTGATACTTGCCGTTGAGAACACCTGGAAATTTTTACGAATGCGCAGTGTCGCAGGAAAAAGACACAACTCGTCAAAAGCGAGTTTCGCCGGTATCGTGGCATGTTGAATGTTTCCTTGGCACGCCGAAGTTATGTGTCTCTGTGCCTTCGCATGCTTGAATACCTTTCAAAAATCGACTCAGTGTGGATGTGTTTGGCGAGTGCGATGTGTGTGAAGCCGTATGTAAAGCTACAACTCGTCAAAAGCAAGTGTCGCCGGTCTCGCGGCGTGATCCCAGCTTCCTTGGTACGCCAAGTGCGGCATAGTTGTGCCTTTGCACGCTTGGATACCGATCAAGAATCGACGCCGCACCAATTTTGTTTTAAAGTGTGCCACACGTAGATGTCTTTACATAATATATACATTGGCCACAGAGTTCTAGATCGTCCTGCTGTTCCGGTGAGTTGCTATCATAAAGGAGGGGGGGGGGTGATCTGTATGTGCTCTTATGTACAGTCGGGAGCAAACGTTTGCAGGGCACGGGAGCGCGTGCCGAAATGCATCGCTGCGCCGTGCAACGGCGCGCCGCATTAAAACGCCGCGCTTTGCGCATGCGCGTCCTTCGTGCTGGCAGTCATGTCTCTTTCGCTCGTTTCTGTCCGACTCACTCTTGATAACCGGAGTCGGCGCCAGGGGCGCAAGTTGCCGTTTCGCTGACTGTCATGCCTCGCGTCCTCTTAGTAGCCGCGCTGAGTGACGGAGCACCTATAGTTACCCACGCGGCGGCTGAGGCGGCTGAAGCAGACGCGCAGCATGACAGCCAGCGAAGCGCTAACTTTCGCCCCTGGCGCCGATTTCTGTTATCAGGAGTGCGTCGGAAAGAAACGGGCGAAAGAGAGATGATAGCGAGCACGAAAGGCGCGCATGCGCAAAGCGCGGCTCCCTAATGCGGCGGCGCGCCGTCGGACGGCGCGGCGATGCATTTCGGCACGCGCTCCCGTGCCCCGCATACTTTTGCTCCCGACTGTACTATTAAACATTGCTAACATTGTTGGTATGTACCTTTCTTTGAAACTCGCGCACCTTCAGTTCAACTTGGTGACTGCTGCAACAGTGTGAGAGAGCCCACGTCGAACACTTGCACATATATCTTGATTATATAGCAAACTTTCTTGACTTTGACTGGCTTGAACACTTCATTTGTAGCATCACGGTAGGCCTTGCTTGAAGTGATGACCATCTCGCACACGCCAACAGACAGAGAACGGCACGCTTTGTTTTAATTTATATGCCACCGGTCTGCCGGCGTAACAATCTATCCCATTCTCTCCCGCCATGCTGGATCGATCGGAGCGCCCCTATATTCGATGAAACTTCTCAATAGTCGTCATTCTGTCCGACCGGAATCGTTCAACAATCTGTACCGTTTGGGCGCATTTAGCAACGCCCGCTTGCTTTCGCCTCCTCGTTTACTACATTACCTAACGAAAAAAGGTTCGTTATGCTTGTGTGGTAATCCCTGTTTTGCTAGTGAGCCCCAGTGAAATTATTTCTACGCGTGTTAACAGCTGCGCGTACCAACGGCACTAGTGAATTCAATGTTCTTTCTTTTCTAGGTATCTTTTCATCGCTTCCGAGAGATCCCATCTTCTACAAGAAATGGATTATCGCTATGAAAAGAGACGAAGGTGCTAACTACACAGTAATATGAAATCCAAGAAAGTGTGCTCTAAGCATTTACGTACATGTGGACGTGTTACCTGGCTTTGCTAGCGGGCACAACCTTCTTGGGGGCACTGCAGTACCGTCAGTGTTCTCCTTCAAACCGCAAAGCAATGTTCGGAAGCCCCCGAAACAACGTGAACCACCATTGCTAAAGAAAAATGACCAGCCACTGCAGCCAGTGGCACCGACAGCTCAAGCAAGTGAAGACGTGCACCAGGACGAAGGCAATGTGGCAGCAGTGATAGAGTGGATGCCGCTGTTGCAAGCCCAGTGGAACCTGTACACTACTGCTCTCATGTGCTGCAGAAGCCGAGCATCTTGCAAGTCTAGTTGAGCAGCAGAAGAGGGAAATAGCAAGGCATTGGTGATGAATTTGAAAAGCTGAGACAGCAAGTGGGAATGTAAGGGGTGCACTACGCGAACTTTGTGCAAAAAAAAGTCCGCTTGAGTGCCAAGCTTCGCAATAGCAGGGGAAAATCAATTTCTTTTTGCATTGAGCGCTTCAATGACTGCGATGAAGAGGTCATGTTTTGCACCGTCGTTCCGGGATATAAACACTTTGCAGCGTTGCAGTGTTTTTGGACACTGGGAAAGATGGTGCAATGTCTTGCGAACAGAAAGCAGCAGAGGGGAAATACTTTGGGGTTCACAAGAAAAAACTAACCAGAAAGAATGAACTCCTTTTGGTTCTGGTGAGACTATGTCTTGGTCTCATTGAAGCAGACTTGACACACAGGTTTCCATTGCGCAGTCCTCAGTGTCAAGAATTTGGATGTCCAGGTTGAAGTTCCTGTATACAAAGTTGAGCTCACTTACCCTGTGGGCACAAAGGGAAACAACAGATGCAATGATGCCAGGTGATTTATTTTAAAAAATATGCATCAACAAGAGTAATTGTGGATGTAACGGAGGTACGGTGTCAACTGCCAACCTCTCTGTTGCTTCAGGCGAGCACATACTCAAGTAAAAATCAGCAAACACCTTTAAAGGGTCTTGTCGGTGCACTGCCTAATGGGCTTCTGGTCTTTGTGTCCGAGATTTACACAGGATCGACCCTCAGCAGAGAACTGTCATAAGGAGTGGCTTTCTAGAGTGGACATTTGAAGAGAATGATTCTGTGGATGGCAGATAAGGGTTTCCTCCTTGACGATTGCTTCAATAAAAGGTGGGAAGCTGAATGTGCGACTTTTTTTGAAGGCCGCACATTCACCGGTGGACGAGTGCAAGAAACAAGGAGATCGATTTCTAAGACTTCATGTGGAACGTAGAATACGAAAAATTAAGCCATATCATATCTTTGATTGGCCGATACCACTGACCCTTGCCCCTGTAGCTAATCAGATCTGAACAGTGGCAGCCATGCTCACCCCGTCTCATAACCGCGCATGCAGCCAGGTATGATGACAGGCTGAAACCTAACGCACATATTTATGACAAGCACTCGTAAACTTTGCCTTTCCGGAAAATATTGATAAAGTGCACACTCAAAGTTCAGACACAATCGCGAGAAATTGAGACGGGCACTTTCTAGGTTTGGGGACGAAAAAGAAGGACAGAGTTGCGAGGGACCCTGTTTAGCGCGTGCGCATTTAAATAGAGGGTGGGTGGCTGTTTGCAACATGGGCACATGCTCTAAAGTTTCCCGATATGTTCACTTCATTTTACTTTGCGTTATGTGTGTCGGAGCTTTGTGCGACTGGCTAATACCTTGTCCAATCCTCGTATGTGTGCTGACCTTCACGAAAGAAACCTGTCTTGAGTGTAGTGCTTGTTTGGTCTCTTTGTTTTGTACTCGTTCGTGAGAGAGAGTATTTTGTTGAAAAGGCCAAGAATGTCTGCAGGTGTGATGAACCATAAATACTACTGTGCCGAGGGGAGGGGCGACAAACGTGTTTAAAACGCAACAGTTCACCCAGCCAGAGACATATTTATTTTTTTATTTAGCCCTAACTACTGCAGTTCGAGCTAGCTTACTGGCGGGCAACATACGTAAACATGTGCCGAAAGAAAAAATCATCAAGCTTTCGACGCAATTCCACCCAGTCCTGAAAATTAAAGTGAATGCGTTCAATGACTATACTTTCTGGCGCTGTGTTCGTTAGTACACGCGTTATAACACGTGTACTAACGAACACAGCGCCAGGAGAAAACTTCGTGCGTGTCAACTGGAGTCTCCACGTATTACCGAGTTCTTATGGCTGCCTCTACGTTCCACGCTCTCTAAGAAACACAACGACCCGTCTAGTGCAGGGAATAGCGTTGTGTTTTTAGGTGATGCAACTGCACCTGCTTCTATCACAAACATATTGAACAAGGGCCCAAAGTATGCTACTCAGCCCCTAGTGAAGCCCCCGGAAATGCTCTCCCTTGTGAGACGGATATCTGAGAAGACTGTTGCTGAGAAAAAAGACATGTGTATCCTAGACTGCGTAGAAAGTTTACGTAGGGACGCAAAGAAATCTGTACATCGATTTCATTTTGGCCCTATTGTTTCTTTTTTCAAAGACTGTAGGTTAAAGGTGCTGGTTTCAGAAAAGGAGGGAGGATTTGTAGTTGTGCCAGAACATATATTTAAGGGAAGTCTACACAACCCGTGTCGAAAACTTTCAAACCTTTCCAGATGTGGTCCTGGGCAAGGTGAAGACGCGAGCTGTGCAACGTTGTAAGCAGCTTGGTTTACAAAGGCTCTGGAAGTCTGTCCAGGCGGCTCGTGGTCTTAATCTGGAGGTTTTCTTCTCTGTGAAGACCATAAGGACACTATGCCGTTCAGGGCGATGGTTACAAAGAGAGAGTCATGGCAGTTGCATGTCTCGAAGTATCTCCAGCATCCCCTATCGTCTTTGAAGTTAACTGATCCTTTTTTAATTCGAAATCCGAAGAATTGGTAGATTATCTAAACAATGACAAACCTGGAACTTGTGATCTGGTTTCGATGGACTGGAAGACCTTTTCTACTCTCTTCCTCATGGGGGTATGATTCAAGCGGTTCAACTTTGCTTTGACTTAAC